>JAQQSY010003770.1:0-12741 GCA_028646535.1 Procyon lotor
TTTGTGGAAAAGGCTTCCCAAGGGTTGCTGCTGAGAGGCCTCTCCTCGGGCCCCATTTCCTGGGGCTGCGGGCTTCTGTGGCGACACACTGACGTGATGCACCCCCCTTCCCACAGACTTCATTGTCATCGCCTTCTGGGTGAGCCTGGCGTCCTTTGTCATGCTTCTCTTCCTCATCCTGCTCTACATGTCCTGGTCAGGCGCCTCACCGGGGAGGTGAGTACAGGGGGCGCCGGCACGGGAAGTCACCGGGCTGGACAGCGAGGGAGCACAGGGTCCACGCCGGGGAGAAGTGTTCGTTCACGAAAGGGAATGGGTCCCCGATTCCTGGTCCGACACCCACGCGCTTCCAAGACACAGTGCTAAGTGCTAGAAGCTAGACGCAAAGGCCCCGTATTGTAGGATCCCATGGATATGAAACATCTAGAATAATCTAGAGACAGAAAGCAGATTAGAGCTGGCTGCTGGGGCCGGGGCTTCTTGTTCGGGTGACAGAAATATTCTACAGCAGATTGTGTTGATGGCTGCACGGTTCTGTGACTATACTGAAGAACCTTGAGTTTTCCATTTTAAACGGGTGAACTTTGCTGTTTATAAAATACAGCTCAGTAAAGCTGTTGAAGAAAATCAAGCCCGAATGACTCCACGTGGCAGTTAGGTCTTGCCAAAGACTCACCAGGAGAAGGGGGACCCAAATGTAGGCGTCTGTGACCACCATCTGCTACTGAATACCTACTGTGCGCCTTAGTAGCTAAACTGGAGGTAAAACCCAGGAGCTCCGAGCAGTAATGAGCTAGGAATCACCCTAGCTCGTTCTGGGTTAATTCTCCCACCACATCCAGTGCCCCCTTCTAGCTTCATCTGCCCCATAATCACTCCTGCTGGGGGACCCTACACCACCTTTCTCTCTGCCTTAGCTGATGGGACCAGGGGTGGGCCACTGACCCAAGAAGTCCTGCCCCAAACTCCTCGAAGAGCCGGAGCCGGGGAGGAAGACTGAGGCTGGACGCCACGGGGGGCCAAGCAGTCTGGGGGTGTGGAAACCACGAGCCAGCATAGGGAGCTGGCAGCAGAGAGTCGAGAGGAGCTGTTCTGGGAGAGGGAGGGAGGGCGGAGAAGAGCGGGTGCCCCGCTACCTGGTGGGCGGGCCTGCCCATCTGCGCATGCCCAGATCTACCTCCAATGGGGCTCCGTCTCCCTGCCCCTGCCCTGCCCTGCCCACTGCGGCTCACAGGCCACTTCTGGTTCCCTTTGGTCACATGGGGAGGCAGGGGCCAGCTTTTAAGCAATGAAGAAATCCATTCTTTTCGTCTAGTTTAAGAACCCACTTTGAATTTAAGCAGATTTATATCCCCAGAGGCACCTCGGGAGTAAATGAGTGTGCTCTTCGGAGGGGACGAGAAGCTGGCTCCGTGCTGGGGACAGTTTGCAAGAATGGTCGGTGCCCCTCCGAGCGGAAAGCTCCCCAGTCCGGCGGGCGCCCAGGCGGCCGGGGCGAGGAGTCTTGCCTGTCTTGAGGGCTACCATTTTATGGGGCAAATGGGTGATACTGTTCGCCCTGATACCAAAGAAAACACTCTCCGGACATTTTAACAGGGACGGAATGTTCAGGGGAGCCAAATGGGTCTTTCTAAGATTTGGGAAGGAGATGCTGCATTGCTCCCTGAGGAGTTGTTCTTTCTATGCTTAAAAATAAAAAAATTATGCTAGCATCATCTGAAAGGCGGGCTCTGCTTTCCTGGGCTCCCTTCCTGACCCTCTTCACTCGTGTTAGAATGATAACTAGTTGGAACTAGTTCTCTAGCTGAGACTGATTCTCTACTGGAGCCTCACCTCGTGTTGTCCTGATGGTAGCTAAGAGGTGATGATGGTCCCATTTCGTTGTGGGAACCGAAGGTAGGCGGGACGTGGTGGGCGGGCTCACTCCTGGCGGCTGTGCCCGCGGCCCCCAGCACCTCACGGTAGGAGAGGCGTCCAGAGGGAACGGGTTTCTAGCTAAGACACAAGTTTGGCTGGAGGCAGATACATGGGCTACATGCTCAAACACGTGGGTGGACGGAAGATCAACTTGCCCGCTACCCATCGTAAATGGACGTGAGGGAGAAGTGACCGCAAAGGGAATGACCCAGGGTCAAGGCTGCCATCGAGCACTGCCTCTTATCTCCACAGTGGTGACCCTCGTGAGCTGGGCTGACCCTCCCCAGGGTCTGCTCCCTTAGCGGAGGTGCTCTTGCCCCGCGATCCCTTCTCTGTGGGTTCTGGGCGGGCGGGGCGGTGCAACAGGAAAGCACCCAGTTTGGTCTCTCGCCAGTTTTGATGCCTGCCTCCCATCTGCTCTGTCCACAGGAACAACGCCCAGCACCGCCCAACATGCCCCTGGAGTCACAGCCTCCACCTCCCCCTGTGCGTCCGGGGGCACCCCACGGGCTCCACCGAGCTCGGCCGGAGAACCAGGCAGCAGAGCATGCAGCCCTGAGCGGCAGTGGTGGCCACGAGCCCCTCCCCCTTGCCCCGCTCCGCCCCCCAGACCCACCCTGCTCTCCTCCCGGAACTGGCCTTCGACGGGGAAACCCCCAGCATCAGCTGACATCAGGAACAAGTGGGGCGAGCCTCCCCCTGGAGACAGAACCTCTCAGCTGTAGAATCGACACCAGCCAGTCAGTGAACGCAAAGCAACCTGGACGCACGGGTGCCTTCGGAAAGCCTGCTTGCGTGCAGCCAGAGTGCAAGCGGGTCGGCATGTGCTCTGCAAGGGGGCACAAGTATGCGTTACCCAGGTCTCCAAGTGCCCCGCCCAGCACAGGGAAGCAGCCCGAGAGGGCTGCTTTCCAGTGCATTTTACCTGCAAACTTACTTATGTTCACTTTGGGAAAGGTAGAAAATAAAACATCTGAATTAATTTTAAAAAAATATTTCCTTGCTAATCTTTACTGGGCCACTTTTTATCTTCAACTATTACTGCTGTGATACATTTTAAAGATTTATTTATTTGAGAGAGAGAGTGTGTGTGTGCGCGTTTGTGTGTGTGTGTGTATGTGTGTGCATGGTGGGGGGAGGGGCGGAGATAGAGAGAGACAAGCAGACGCCCCTGAGCGGGGAGTCCCATCGAAGGGCTACATCCCAGGACTGAAACCAAGTCTGATGCTTCACCGACTGAGCCACCCAGGCGCCCCATACTGCTGTAATATCTACCAACCCTGAGTCTTAGGCAGATCTGAACCTTCCTTAGAACACCCAGGGAGGGCCTGTGAAGTTCCCACCCACCCCCACTGTCACCCACTGTTACCAAGACAGAGCAGTGCAGGCCTGCCAGCCTCGCTGACTGTGGTCAAGGGACCCGAGTCACACTCCCAACCTCCCCAAAGCCTTTAAGAGGCAGAGCCTAAGGGGGCAGGGTATGCCCTGGAATGCTGCCACAGGACGTCTCTGAGCTGGGAGAACGGGTCCCATCTGGGTGATGTTATAGGACCTCTGGTTTGAGTCCTCCGAAGGATCCAGTCCTCCAGTACCCAACAGCCCGGCCCTGGCAGAGGGAGCGAGAGCACGGAAGCACAAAGCCCCTAGAACCCACCTCACCGCAGGTGGGCTGATAAATCCCCCAGACCGGGGCAGGCTCAGCCTTCCCTGATTTGGGGGTGGTGGGCTAAAACGGAAGACGAGGGTGGGAGATGGAGCTCCAGAGACACAGGGAAAGGGCAGGAAACACACGGACTTTCCTACTTGAACCTAAACGCGTAATTCCGATTTAGGAATGGTCTCAAAAAACACTGTTGCGGGGCGCCTGGGTGGCTCAGTCGTTAAGCGTCTGCCTTCGGCTCAGGTCATGATCCCAGAGTCCTGGGATCGAGCCCCGCATCGGGCTCCCTGCTCTGCGGGAAGCCTGCTTCTCCCGCTACCAATCCCTCTGCTTGTGTTCCCTCTCTCGCTGTGTTTCTCGCTGTCAAATAAATAAAAAAAATCTTAAAAAACACTGTTGCAGGTGTTTGGGGTGTGGGGAGGGGAGGGAGCCACTCCCTGCTTTCTAGACAATGAGCCTGTATGTGGGAAGGGGATTGGAGGCAGATAAGCATTACTCTTACCCTGGTTAAAAATCCTAAATCATGGGGCGCCTGGGTGGCTCAGTGGGTTAAAGCCTCTGCCTTCGGCTCAGGTCATGATCTCAGGGTCCTGGGATTGAGCCCCACATCGGGCTCTCTGCCCAGCAGGGAGCCTGCTTCTCCCTCTCTCTCTGCCTACTTGTGATCTCTCTCTCTGTCAAATAAATAAATAAAATCTTAAAAAAAAAAAAATCCTTAATCATGAAAAACCACCAGAACCAAGTCTAAGGAACACGGCAGGAATACGGAAGTGTCAATTTTAAGCTGAGGCCGACGGACAGGGAAGGCCGCTGTGTGGTTCTATGACCGAGGCCAGCCAAGCAGCAACCCTCGTCCCCCCCCACCCTGGCCCCCACACTGTGCGGGAGGGCTGTGGACACACGAGGAGCTGTAAGTGCACCCGCCAGAACCCTCCTGAGGTTTGCCGGCTGCTGCACCAATTAATATAGGAACCTTAAAAGTCAAATCTTGACCTCTAAAATGCAGGTTTCTGTGAAATAAAATGGCCTGTTAATACCAATTAAGCAAAACACAAACGCCTAACAAAAATAGACATTTATTAACAAGTTATAAAATTCCAAATCCCCACTTTGAAACAATTAAAAAAAAAAAAAAATACAGGCTTTCTTTCCAAAGCAGAGGTCAAATCAATTTTATACTGTAAGGATTTAGGGTCACACCCTTTTACGTACTAAAATAATTAACAGCGGCAGGAGCTCATTCATTCAAAAAGTTATACAAAGCTTTGTAAGACTTCCCATGGGAAGAAAAGCTGAAACACCTCTCTTCACTCTCTTTTAGCTGCCGTATTATATTCTTGGACATTGTGGCTTTAATATGCACAAACCCCTTAAGTGCTCAGAAGTGTCGCCTCAACTTGAGGTGCATTCTCTGAAGAGCGACAAAGCTGAGAGGAAGGGTCTTGCCTATCTGAACACTGAACGGCTTGCGGCCCGGGAGGCCCCATGCCCACTACAGCTCCCACCACACCGTGTGAGCTTCGCACCTACTGCTGAATTAGGTAAGCCAACTTCGCTTGTCAGGAAACGGAGTCAACACAGGCAGAACTTGTCATTATATAAGGCTTGCGTGAAAACCCTTGACTCAACCGAATTTCTAGAACCTGCATCCAGAAGGCGTCAGATGGCAGGGGTCAAGCGCTGGGGACCAAGGCGGCGATGTCATTGCAGAGGGTGACGATGGCCTCCTCATCGCCACTTGGTGTGTCCTCTGTGGCGTCACAGATCATTTGGACGTGGGTTAGGAGGGTGTCTGGCCGCTGAGCCCCGAGCCAGATGTCTTTAATGTACAGAGACACCAGGAACGCTGCGGTGGCTGAGGAAGAGTCGGACAACAGGGCCATTAGGACACAAGGCTGCTTCGCTGGAAAACCCGTTACCTCCCCCCCACGCACGGGGACACAGGGGTTTTGCCGGGTACCCGGTGAACGGTGGCCAGAGGAGGTGAGCATATGTTTAAGAAAAATTAATTTTGCCTTTGCTTAACTTTGGGGTTAATCTTTTTTCTGTAATTTATCTTTTTACTTGATCGAGGCGTGTGAAATGTAAAGAAAGCTACTACCAGCCAAGTTTCTTCTCGGTTCTGACCGCCTGGCTGAGAACGGGAACTAAGGTCTGCGGAGAGGTTCCAAGACCACTTCACGCCACTTCCTCGGTGGCGCGGGGGAGGTGACAGGGCTTCCCAGCCCAGATGAGGAAGAGCAGGCTGCTGGCCTGGCCATCCCCCCTTCCCGCTCCCCTTCCGTCCCTGGGGAGAGAGCAACCCTCTCCGGCGGCGGAGGCCACGCACACGGGCCGCAGCCCGCCCTGCTCCCCTACAGGCCCTGACCGCCTCTGCTGCTCGCTCGCGCATCCCGCCCTGCAGTTAAGCCTTCACCGAGCGCCTGCGGAACGCTAAGCACGGAAACGGCGTGTACGTCCGCCTAAGTCCGCACACACGTGCCCCTGCGGCCACGCGGCCCCCCAGCGCACCGAGAGGCGGAAGCCCTCGCGGGACAGCGGGCAGGAACGGAGGGCAGCTGGCGCTGCGCAGCGGGTCTGAGTGCGCACTTGTCCGCGTACATACGGCCGCCCCGGGGCTCTCGCCTGAGAGCAACGGCAAAGGCCGCAGCTCCCTTCACGCTCGGGGCTGGCACTCTGGCCCGGCCGCGTAAACGCTCCATCCCGAGTCCCCAACAGGCTGAAAGGGGTACCTCACCTCCAGTGGCTCCGTCGTCCTCCTGCAGGGAGGCGAGGCAGAGGCGCTGGACCGCCGGGGGGCAGGGGCTGCGTGCCGGGCCCTGGGCCGCCAGCAGCTGCAGCAGGACCTCGCTGAACAGGCAGGCCAGGCTCCGCGCGGGCCCCGCCAGCTCCCCGGCGCCACAGAACCGGTCGTACAGCTTGAAGATGCTACTCCTCACGGCGCTGTCCCCGAGCAGCTCAGCCACGACGCCCGGCTGCGGCAGAACGTGGCTCTTGAGCCAGCCGAGCAGTCCTGCGGCCTCCGCCCTGCTCGGCGGGTGCTCTGCCACCGACCGCAGCGCCCAGCGCACCGCCAGGGACACGGTGGCGCACGCCAGGTCCGGCACAGCGCTCTCGGGGGCGGCCCTGTCCGCGGGCCCCCAGTGGGTCAGTATGGACCTCAGGAGGCCCCTGCACGTCTCCAGGGCGGCCGCCTGCGGCTCAGGGTCAGCCGTCTCCTCTGCCTCCCCAGGCCTCCTCTTCCGGCCCCGTGGGCCTCGGGCTCGGGCTGGTGCGACAGGCTTGTTCTTGTCCTTGAGCATCTCTGTTACCCACCCGGAGAGGAAAGGAGTGAGCCTGATGCCACTCTTCCCCTCACAGATCCGGGGGCGGGTTGGTAATGGGAGTGGGGGGAGGGAGAGGTCCTGAGTGCTGGCCCCTGCTCGGCTCCCACAGGACACGCCCCTACCCTGGAAACCCTCCAGAGCTCCACACCGGACCTTGACGGTCACCGCTGCTCTTAGGATGAACCCCTTCCGTCCTCACCACAACCAAAGCCACCCACCAGCCCACCCCGCAGTGGCAGAGGGGAACCCCAAGCCAGGTCTCCCCAAGGAGGAGGGGGGAAGTGCCCTGTTTCTAAGCCTCATCAGCTCTGGCAACGCTGCTCAGAGAGGGCAAGCGTGGCGGCTCTGTGGGGGACGTGAGCACAGTTTGGGGAACACCACGCGGTCGGTCGGGTCCCAACACTCACTCAGTAGCTCCTTAACTTGGTATTTCTCAATGGCCACTCTCAGGTCCTCCTGGAGCTTCGTGTCTCTCTCGAGGAGGCTCCATTTGTGCAGGAGGATGAGGACATCCTTGGTGGACAGCACCGTCTCGTTCACGGTGAAGCGGTTCATGTCTTTGAAGGCCTGCATGACAGTGGCCCGGTACTTGAGCACGGAGTCGAGTGCCGCGAAGAAGCTGGTCAGCTGGGCGGAGGCCAAGGTCGGCCTGTTGGGAGCCAACGTCACAGGCTGAGGAAAGGCTGCCTCCTCATCCCACAGCCCAGGACTGGGGTGGCTGGGCAATGCCACAGACCCAGGGGGGCCGATGGTCCACTCACGACTCAAGTGTCCCTTCACAAGAGACACAGAAGCGTGGAGCCCAGCACAAGGACAAGGAAACAGCAAGCCACTCCAGGAGAGGCACGGTGGGGACCAGGGTCTCCCCTCCATGCCGGAGGCACAGAAATCTCTTGGAAACCATGGCTAACCGAGAGCGCGATGTGGAGAGGGCGTGAGGGTCTGGGCTCCAGCCACCTGACCCCACACCACAGGATGGCCGACTCCCCTGGGCCTCACGGCCAAACCTAACCGTGGGCACCCTCAGCAAATCCACCCTGAACTCGAAGGAACCGAGAATTCAATACCAGCTGCTCCACACAATATTAAAATTATTTCAAAGAGCAATCAGTTCTCAAACACCAGTGTGTCTTTCGACAGCCCCGGAATAAGAAACAGGTCTGTCAGCACTGATTTCACAATTCAGAACAACCCAAGACCAAATGCCCTGAGATTCATCAAGAAAGTTTTCACGCTGAGATGATCATCCATTTGTGATCAATTCCTCTGGTTCCAGTCAGCACTGCCTCTGCTCTGAAGTCAGAAGTCTGAGTGCACAGGCTCTCTTTTCTCTAAGGCAGTGGAATCTGAGGAGCAGTCAGCAATCTGAGGAACTGAGGAGTATTACTCCAAGGGACTAGATGAAAATACTGAAATTTTCGAGAGCCTTAGACAAGTGAGTCTGTGCAGGCTGGCGAAGGTAGACCCAAGTCTGGGAACAGCCTGACTTTCTTAGGTTTAAGGTCATGGACAAGACGTTCTTTCTACAAAACATCACTTGAAGTGTTTGAATCAGATTATAAAGTTGTTTCCGCAAAAAATGATCTGCTAGGACACGTTTTAGGTTTCTAGAGTGTCAGGTTCTCAGGGTCTCGAAAGGAGCCTCCCAAAGTTGAAGCAGAAAAGAGGAAGCAGCTAAAATAGATTTTCTCACGTCCTCCATGACTGACAGCAGCCCTCGGGCCCGGAGCCTGCCTATGGAGCCATGACCGAGGGGAACACTGAGAGGGGACGTCCACAGAGGACCCACATGGGGGGCCACGCCTGGTGGGGCAGATGCTTACCTCAGGTGCCTCGTGAGCACAACGAGAACATACAGGAACTCATTGACCAAGTGCAGGGCGAGCAGCTTCGGAGGCTCCTGGGACCCTGGCTGGCAGGAAGACTGGCCCTCTGATGCCACTCCTCTGTCCCCCAGGTTGGTCACCCACAGTGTGTGTAGCAAGGAGATGATGTTGGACAGCAGCTGGGTCTCCAGAAACCTGCAACCAAGTACGGAACGCTCACTGCCATGTCCTCTCCTTTCGGTGACCCTGGCTGCAGCAGGGGTGGGGGGAGCCACGGGACTGCCCGCAGTCTGGACAGACTGCCCACTGGCGGTGGGTGGCAGGCTGGCCCCGCTCCCAGCAATCCCTTTGGCTCACCCCCACCGCAGCCCCCAAAGACACAGTATCCAAGACAAAACAGAGAGCCTGCCACGCAAACGAGGCTTCGGCCCAGGCGGGGGCCCCGACTCTCCTTTCTAGCTGGACCACCCCCTAGAGTCCCAATGAGAGAGTCTGGATTCTCCTGCCCATTTCCCGTCAACACCGAAGCCAGCAGCGGACTCCACGGTCTCTACCCCACTCTCTTCCCACCTGACACTCGTCTCATACACGAGGTGCTTACTTGCTCTCAAGGATGTGTAAGATCCATGTTAAAAGGCTATAGTCCCGCAGGATCTCATAGGCAGACTGGGCATCCCGGGCGGCATTCTGTAGAATTTCCAGAATCCAATTCTGAAAACCCAAAACTAAGAGTTACTTCTCAGTATGAAAACCAAGTTTAGGGACTGGGAGAGACCGTGGACCCACTCTTCGCCCAGACAAACAGCTGTGGCCCATTTTGTCCCTTTGGTTTTACCACTTGGAAAGGCAGATATAAAAACAGGACTGTCCCTTGAACGGTGAATTGGGTGTTTTAGAATTCTCACATGCCATAGAAAAGAAAAAACTACCATATCCAAATTCAGTTTATTCCAACGTGATTCTTTCCTCCGACCTGCTCCTACTTACCCACATGTTATACGCTATCAGACACAAAAGCTGGCGGGGCTAGAAATTAATCCAAATACCAAAGGCCTGAGCTAGTTACTCCTTCCAACCACCCTCGGCATTTAGGACACTCATACATGAGCTCTTGGTCGAGGGCCTTCTCTCGTTGGCTCTGAAACTGTTGGTTTTGACTCCCAGCTCTTGTTTCCTAGCTGAGTTTTCGGAATCTACAGCTTCTGTGCATTTAGTAACAATCTGGTGGTTCGAAATGGTCTCTGTGAAACCCTGTCAGGCGTTTATAAGGGTCCTCTGTTGCGAGACTGTTTAGCCCGCTCCAAAGGCTCATGATGACTGGGCAGCTCTACTATCAGGCCAAGCCACAGCGAAGGGGCCACAACGAACAAACAGCACGTCACCCGAGGACAGACGGCAGTGAGTGCCAGCCCACAGCCTCTACGTGAGAGGCCCTCATGGGATCTCATTTTCCCTCGTAGAAAGTCAGCTTAATGTCATATTAGTAAGTTGTTCATGCCCAGGCTGGGATTAGAATTCACATGGATTTGACTTGCAAATAAAACCTTCAGAAAAAGGGGGCAGCACTGGGTGGCTCAGTGTGTGACTCTTGGTTTCGGTTCAGGTCACGATCTCAAGGTTGTGAGATCGAGTCCCGCATCCAGCTCCGTGATGACCATGGGGTCTGCCTGAGACTCTCTCTCTCCCCCTCTGCCCCGCCCCGCTCATTCTCTCTCTCTAAACCACCCCCCCCAACCCAAACCAACAAAAAAAACCCCCAAAAAACCTTGAGACAAAGAACAGCCCTGCCAGGCTCAGCTTGACTGCGGGAGCTGCCTACCTGGGCCTCATCGTCGCACAGCGGGCTGCTGAAGAAGGACAGGATGATGTGGAAGACGCCTCGCCGGGCACAGAGCTCGTAGCAGTGCCTGTCCCGCATGCCCTGCCGCAGGATCCCGAACAGCCATTCCCGTTCTGTCCTTTGCTGTAACCCACGCAAGCCAGAGACTGCTGTTCCAGACGCCCAAGCCGTGTGCCCCGGCGCCCCCGCAAACCCCATTCCTCCCGACGGCCGGCGGCACAGCAACAGCCACAGCGGCAAAAACGTTTCTCTGTTGCTGACTGTGTCCTCAAAAAGCCTCAGGATTTGACTCGGTTGCTTCAGGTCAAGTGAAGGGCATTCAAACAATGCCCTGTGTCAACTCACGCAGACGGTCTACCAAAGCACAGTTAACACCGAAGCCAGTCCCTCACCGAGAACAGAGAACGAGAGTGCCGTAAAACTTCGTCTTCTGAAGGGTGGTTTTGAAGGTGTGAGAAACCACCTAAAAATTAACGGACGGCACGAAAAGCACTTCTACAAGTGAGCCTTCGGGACCTTTCGCTCTCCTGACCCTCCTGCTCCAACACTGTCTGTGCAACTGGGGTGCCATGCCGCCGACAGCACCTGGGTGGGGGGGGGAACCAGCATGACACCAGGGGCTCAGAATCCAACGGAGGGGTCTCTGGGGGCCCTCGGGGACTTCAGAAGCCTCACCTCCAAGTCTGAGCTGTAGAAGAACTGGTAGAAGCCCGGAACTTTGCTCATATTCAAGTACTCGTGTGACAGCAGGAACTTGTTGATCTTCAAGTACATGTGCTCCTCTGAGAACCAAGGCGGACAGTCGCTCAGAGCAGGCCCCGGCAGGACCCTCGCGCTCCTCTGGAGTTGGGGAGCGTGATCTGGGGGTCAGAGAGAAATCCCTACCCCCGCGGAGCTTTTGTATCCTTATCCCGATTCTCAGTTCTTGAGAACCAGATACTGGGTTCCACGCTGCACAGGGTTCGGAAACTACTGAGGGTGTTGCCCCGTCCCGCCAGCAGCCCACCACGTGAGCCCCGATCAGCTGAGATGCCGGGAGGGGGTGGGGGCTGGCTGGCGCCCACCCCCACTGGCCTCTCACTGAAGGGCATAGCACGGGAGCCTCAGACACCCCCCAGATCACTTGGATGCAACGAGGCCTCCTCCCCCTGCTGCTTCCCACCCTCGGATCACTGCCTCTAACCTGTCCCGACTGCCTGGATCCTCAGAGGCCACCCTCTGACCACTACTACCTGTGCTCCTGACCCTAGCATTGGTCTGAGGGGCCAGGCCAGACCAAGCACCATGGCCTCTGCTAGGACAGTTTCTCGGAAGTGTCCCTTTCTTTAGAGTCTACAAATGACTGATTACTATCCCTCCTCCCGTAATTTCTAAGAAAAAAACCCATAAAATAAAAACCATACAGGAGAAGATGGAAACTAGATCTGAATTCTAACAGCAACTCGACTAGAGAGGAACTGTGGGGCCCTGGACAGGCTATCTGACATGGGGGGGGCCTCGGGCGGGAGGCTGCTTCCGCATCTGAACGAGACACGTGACACAGAACCCTGCGGCCCCTAACGTGGCCAACACCTATCCTCAGGCCACCTCGGCAGTGGTGCCCGGCGACTGTCACACGAGGAGCCGTGTTCTTGGGCCCTACCTGTGCAGTGACAGCCGCCGGGCCAACATCTTCTAGCTCAGGACCGGCGAGCCACACAGACTCACTTCTGAGTACGGACCCGCAGCTATGGCGGGACAGACTTCCTGTGACAGGCGCCCTGCACATGCAGGGCCCCCGCACCCCCTCCCCGCAGCCCTGGGGGACAGATGCCACGACAGGCATGTCCCACAGCGAATGTGAGTGCATATTCCACGGCCCCTCACACACACTGCTCTGCACTGGGCGTCCTCACTGGACTGCTTTCTGATCGCAGCCACAGGGGCCCAAAAAGAGCTTCCTCATGGCCGTGCTTTACTCACTGCCCCCTCGCGGGCCTGCACGGGTCACTGTCAGGCGCACGGCCTTTCTCACATGTACGGCGCACCACGCCGGCGGCATTAACACTGACACATGGACATGCAGCGGTACCTGGTTTCAAAATCTGCAAGGCTGCTTTGGCAATGAAGAGAGTCAAGGTAAAGGTG
This sequence comes from Procyon lotor, assembly GCA_028646535.1. Lineage (NCBI taxonomy): Eukaryota > Metazoa > Chordata > Mammalia > Carnivora > Procyonidae > Procyon > Procyon lotor. The sequence goes on from JAQQSY010003770.1 coordinate 12,697, forward strand.
AGTCTCATGTTCTGGGTTCGGATCCCATTCCGGACTACATCCAAC
>JAQQSY010003771.1:0-12741 GCA_028646535.1 Procyon lotor
AAACATGTATAAACAGGGAAAAGGAAGTAGCAAAATAGTTTTTACTTATAGATGATAGTGGTGTGTATGTAGAAAATCTCGGGTAAAATAATTTAATAAATCTGCTTGCTACAAAATTGATAGTAAATAAAAAGGAAATTTTATATTCCAGCAATAACAAGCAATAGAGACTGCAGGTCTGCCAAAACCCAAAGGGGGCTGTCATGAGCCCTGGCTCCCGGCTCCCAGCTGTGATACGATGGATTTACTTTTCCCAATCTGATGCATGAAAAATTGGCTAATAACTTCTCAAGCCCCTAGTAATTCACTGCTAATTACACCAGCGATGGCAGTTTCTGCATTAAAAAAAAGAAGATTTTAAAAAGATAAACATTACAGCTGTGAAATGTGTAAGCCCGAAGATTCACAGACATGTACCCTGGGGCAAATAATACATTATATGTTAATAAAAATTAATAAAAAAAAAAATAAACATTACAAGAGTTCCGAATGCTAGTCCTACAAATCAGTGACACAAAACGTGTACAAGTCATCGATTTGCAACATTATGAAATATGACTGAGAAAAAAAATAAAGACACCTAAATAAGTTATAGGGATATGTCATTCTTGTGAATGGGTGTATTAAATACCGAAAGATGGCCAGTAAGCCTGACGGGGCCACGAGGTTAAATTCTTAATTAAAAATCAGACGTTTGCTTTCCCAAGGGGAGTCGAGATGTATATACAAAAGTGGAAAGTTTCAAAAATAGCTAAAGTACTCTTAGAACAAGAAAAAACTCATTACACTCTATATTGTAAATTATTATAAAACAGAATGTTTGAGAAAATATGTTTGCATACAGATACATGAGGGAACCAGTAGAATTGTAGCAATACAGTATACATTTTTTTTCAGTAAATGATATTGTGATGCAGAACTGTCTATATGGAACAACAAATTGTACCCATTATCCACACAATACAAAAACGTCGAGTCCATGAGAATTTTAATATAAAAATTAAAAAAAACAGGTGTTTTTTGAAGATACTCTAGAAAGATATGCTCTTATCTTTGGGGAGGAAAAGATGTCATCTTTCTTTCTTTATTTATTTCCTTCTCTCTTTCTTTTTCTTCCTCCCTCCCTCCCTTCCTTTTTAAGGAAAGACACCGTAAAGCTCCAAAAAATATTGCAAAGTCAATAAACTAACTTTAGGGACAGTAGCTCATGAAAAGACATCCTTAAACACAGAGACAGGCATGCCAGAGGATAGAAGATTTTTTTGCAACACGTGCAACTTTGGAAGCCCTCTAATCAAAATAAATCAATAAGAAAAAGATAAACGACTTAATACAAACACTGATGACAGAAAGACAGCTCATCAAACAGGAAATACAAAGAGCCAAGAGATAAAGGGACAGGCATCCACCACAGGAAACAACAATGATAAACACGGTGAGCTTCCGTATATACACACTAGACAGGAAAATAAAAATGGAATTCTCATGCTGCTAAATATTGGTGCAGACTCTAAGCTGCTGGTGTAAACACTGATTTCCCTATTGGAAAAGGATTCGGTCTTCATTTAAGGTAGATCGAAAGCAGCGATTCCACAATGGGCACATGCCTCAGAAGACCCTCGCTCATGAGAAATGAGGGTATATTTCCAAGAATGGTTGCAATATTAAAGTTTGTAATAGCCAGGGCTGGAGATGAGTGGAATAGATCTACATACGGACTTGAAACACCATTGTGCCTGAAAATGTCACATCAGGAAAGAAATATAAAGAATATAAAGCTCTATGCATTCAAAGTCCCCAAACGTGTAAAATTTAAATGTGATTCGGCGATGCCTATATAGATGTGGGAAAAATATAAGGAAGAAGCAGGGAAGTGGTTTGCATAAAAGTCAGAATATTGGTTATCAGAATATTGGTCAGAATACTGGCTTCCCCACCCACCAATATTGGGTGGGGAAGAAAATCTAAGAAAAGAACAGATGCTTCTATGAGACACTGTATTTCTTGACATGATGGCGGGACCAGGAATATCGTGTATGTTTTCACCTTGCACTGAATATTGATGTTCTAGGACCTTTTATCAATAAGAAAATCAATAGGATTTTCAGGAATCCTGGAAAACAGGAATATCATTTGTTTTCACCTTGCAGTGATTATCAGTGCTCTAGGACCTTTTATTTCTGCATGTTCTATTTCAAACACAAATGCTTTATCGTCCAATCAATATTGTCAATCTAATTGCAGCACGAATTTAGACCAATTTGCCTTTTAGATCTACTGGATTCCTTTCCATGGGCCCATTATCTGTAGCTTCTGATGGGAGTCTTTCAATTACCCATTCCGCCATTGAAAATACCGAGAGAAACATGGCCAAAACAGGTCCTAGGGAATCCCCTACCGCTACACACTTTCCTACAAAATCAGCAGTGGAGAGCCCCGAATCCACTCATTCCCAGATGTTCAGTTGCCATGGAGCTGTCCATGCACGCAAGTCGTGTCTCCGCTCACGTGCACAGCATCGTCTGAGGCTTACCCGGAAGTCGCTTGTTTCTGATTGCACATCTACACGTACAATAACGTACCAGAACTCTCTACAGGTCTACAGCAATAGCTACGGTATCCTTAGCAATGCAGCTAGCCACCTGAAATATTCAGTTATCGCTACACAGCTGGTGGTACACAACTTTTCATAATTCAAGACATTTTAGGGGGGGAAGGCTCAATTCAATGGAAAGCAGATTAGCTAGATTTCCACAGCAAGCAGGAACCTGCATTTGGCTACCAGCGACGGTGTGACTGGGCCAAATTATGTTGAAGACGCATGAAATTGTCAGGAACCACATCATTCAAGAGAGTTTCGAAGGGTGGAGATGCAAAATGAGTGTTGTGACCATCAGCAGGGTGGGAAATTAGAGTTCCCAACGAGTGCCAACCTTTAGAAGAGCCAATTTTGGATCCTGTGTGTGTGACACTTGGGTTGTGCAAAGCATTTTGGTTTTCTCTTTTCAATGTGCCTTAACGGTGATTTCAGACAACTTTCCATTTATAGATGGCTGTGCCTATCTGAGAGTAAAAGGGCCTTAGACAAAGGGGCCCCTGGCTTTACTCAACGGAACCTTGGCTATCTTCAAATATAAATCCCTCTTTAAGGATTAAAAGTTGCCTCATAGCAAGATACTGAAAATAAATTACTCTGGGCTTTGAAGGGATCTGAATGAGCAGAAACACAAAAGGTTCAAGCAATCTTCCTTATTGTAAGTAGTGTATTGCCGACACAGCGACTGATTTGTATATAATCACGCTCATTTGAGTATATAATTTCTGATACACCTGTTAGATTACTCTATGTAAGAGTCAGCAGTCATGCACCTTCTATATTTTTACTACTACTTATTAAACTATTTGTCAACTAAACTCATCCTTTTGTATGGGAATCCATACATAAACGGAGGGGGGTATCCATCCAGACAATGGAATATCATTCAGCACCCAAAAGTAATGAGCTTATCAAGCCTTGAAAGACACAGAGGAATCCCAAATGCAAATTGGTAAGTGAAGGGATAAGGGGGAGAGAGAATGAATGTGCAGAACACAGAGGATTTGTAGGGCTTGTAGGACAGGGAAACTACGTATGACATTAAAATGATGGATGCATGTCATTATACATTGGTCCAAATTCATAGACTATCGACGTCAAGAGGAACGCTAAAAGTGATAGGTTCTGCGTGATGATGTCATGACCATGGAGGTTCATCCTTGGTAAGAAATGAGCTACACTGATGACCATGGTAATGATGAGGGTGGCTGTGCATGTCCGAGGGTGGAGGGCATATAAGAAATTGCTGTGTCTTCCTCTCAAGTTTATTATAAACCTAATATTGCTCTAAAAAAATCATTTCTAAAAAAAGACACAAACAACTGGATACCAGGTTTTAGGGGATAATGGAGACCTGATGAAAACACAAATAAATCTCATATAATCCCTGAAAATGTATTGATTATTATGAGCATTTTTTTTTTTAAATGGCACATTGGGACACGGGGGTGGCTCAGTCAGTGAAGTGTCTGCCTTTGGCTCAGGTCATGATCTCGGGGTCCTGGGATCGAGTCCCACGTTGGGTTCCCTGCTCAGTGGGGAGCCTGCTTCCTCCTCTGCCAGCTGCTCCCCCTGCTTGTGTATGCTCTCTCTCTGACAAACAAATAAATCTTTAAAAAAATAAAAATTAAAAAAAATTTTTTTAAATGGCATATCTATTTCATAAACAGGGATGCTAGAAAAAAAGACTGGAAAAAACTCAGATTTCTTTAAAACATAAAAAATAAAATTCTATCTTATCACTTCATAAGATTTTTAAAATTCCAAAAAAATACTAGCTGAAATTATAAATTAAACAGAAAATTATTCTCCTAGAAGGTAATACAAACAACAAAGTAGATAAAAAGTACGCAAGAAAGTTATGGAAAAAAAATAGTTTAAACATGTGACTTCTAGAATTTGGAAGTGTTTTCCAACACAAGAGTATAAAGACCAGATAGGAGGAAATTGCCAAGAAAAAAATAATAATAAATGGGAATATTTCCCAATACCATAGGATATAAGTCTCTAAAGGAAGACCGGTCTGTCATAAAAATAAGACTCATCCCTATACACACCACAGTGAAATTTCTGAATACCAGAAGGTCAAGTCAACGATCCTAAGTATTTCAGAAAAGGAAAAGTGCACACAAATTAGATGAATAATAAGACAATTAGAATCAGAACTATATATAAAAGCAAGATAAGACAATGGACATATTCTTTCTGACTTCCAGGCATTTGCTATCTCAAACATTTACTTCTTTAATTCAACACATCTTTGAGGAAGGCCTTCCAGTGTCCAAGGAATGATTTGGTCCCTGAGGGTAAGGCAAACCAATCACAGACAATATCAAACAGACAATAAACATATTAACAAGGAACAATATAGCACATGATTGGAATAGGGTGAGGGAGGTGAGGGGGGTGAGGGTTGGGGGAGCCTTTCTCCAAAAAGGCACCTGCTATCAGGTGAGGTGGAGAAAGGATCAATCACCCCGGGACGGGTAATGCAGCCCCAAATGTGTAGGACTTTGCTGAACAAGTCCAGGGCTCAATGCCAAGGTCTACCAGTTCCCTGCCTTTGCATAGTCCTCTTCTCCCTGTGAGATTGGCACTTGATTTAGGGTGGCATGGGTTCTAGGGTAGCGGAAAGTAAGAAGAAAATGGTCCTGTATTCATTTGCTTTTTTTGAAAGGGAACAGAATCAAAGGAGATAAGGGTTTTTTGGAGATTGCCTCCTTGTTTGCTTCTCTCTTGGCTTCCTCAAACATGGCAGAATCACCTCATCTCCCTTGTCTTGGGTCAGACAAGTAATGGGCGAGTGGAAAACTTCCTCCCCACCTGTGATTTCCTCCTCGGTCCTTGAAGGCAAGGCAGACCTGCATGCCCACAGTGCCTGTGGCTGCTGGCCATATTTGGAGTTTCCACAAGCTGGTGTGTTCTCTCACGAGCAAGACGGAAATTGGTGAGGTGAAGTTTCGGAATTCCCAGGTGCAGAAACGCAGGAGGAAATCAGGTCTCTGCCTCAGGATGCGGTATTCAGAGGAGGACGTGAAGATTATACCCCCCACGGCACTAATAACAGTAAACAAGTTTGAATGATGCCAGCCACTGATTAAAACCCAGGAGAAGATACATAACATCCACTGTGGCTGATAATGGCAATGAGTTATCACTGAAAGGGATGATAAAGCCGCCAATACTCACATGTACAATGTGAAGACAGCCTTCGTTCTCTTTGCTTTATTTTACCTGCGCTTTAATATCCTGAGAGTGGCACAATCTCATGCCATTTAATGAATGAGGGAAGAGGCAGGAAAAGAGAAATTTAATACATGTCAACCAGTAGGATTATTTGACAATGGACGGTCTATCTCCCGAGAGACGGGGTTTTGTGTGTAGGGGATGCTAATGCCCGCCTTTGCTCCTGGTACCCCCCCCAAAGCTATTAATAGGGTAACACTTCCAAAATGCTCGCTCTCGGCCAGGCACTGTACAACCTAATTATCTTCAGCACTGGACTTTATGAAACACAGAGAAGCAAACAAACAAAGGTTTTGGAGATGCAGAAAGATGAAGTAACATGTCCACAAGCTAAGATCACAGGCAGAGTTAGACGGGCCCAAGGTGGGACTCCCATCCACGGACTTCATTCCTATCTAGGGAGTTCAGATTCTGTGCTCTTTGCTCATCTTCAAAGTTGCCATCTGGTAGCAGCTCGATGGGCATCAGTAAGCATCTCCTACATTCTAAACCGAGGTCTCGAAGCCTCGACACAAGGGACCTGATGGAAGAGATGACTCTCTATTGTTGGAGGCTGTTCTGTGAATTGAGGGATGTGGAGCCGCATCCTTGGTCTCTACTTGGTCGATGCCATCCCCGACCTCAAGTTGGGACAACCAAACGTATTTCCAGACATAGCCAACTGTGCCCTTGGAAGCAAACTTGTCCTCAGTTGAGAACTAATGGAATGGAGTCATTGTCTAACAAATGAGTAAGACAGCGCTTTGACTTAGAGCAAGTTGGCGTTGTTGGCCTTGGGAATCAGACTGCCCTCTGTGGGGGCTGTCCCGGGCACTGCAGGGGCTTAGCAGCAACCCTGTCCTGCACCCAAGATGTTAGTAGTATTCTCTGCCCTCACAGTGACAACCGGAAATGCCTCCTGTCTTGTGGGAAGCATAGTCACCCATGGGAGAGAGCAAGGGTCTCCATCAAGGGACTACTTCATCCATGTGAGACCTGGTAAGACACTTGGGGCTGGCTCTGCCATCACTGGCCCATCAGACTCATTCAGGTTTTGTCCGACAGAGAAAAGAATATGGTAGAGGTTGAAGACACTGGAGGGCTTCTGAAGAAAGGATGGTGTGAACAATGATGATGAAAGGTGAACCTCTGAGAAAGAATCGCTCTTTGGACATCTAGAATGAGTTCTTGCTTAAAAGCACCACCCCTAGGACAAGGTGGGTGTTGAGAGACTAGACCCGTCTGAAGATAGCCATGGGTGAGAACATTCAACGGAAGAGAGTTAACCCAACTCCAACCAAGTTGGTGGGACCCACCATAGGACGCTGGAAATTACAGATGCTTCCAAAGTAAAAGTCCGCTGTAGACACCTGTCACTCCCAGAAAGCAGTGGCATCAGATTTTAACTCCTCCAGCCTTGGGAAGGTTTTGTTGTTTCCTGAAATTTCCCCCCTCCTCTTGGTAAGGGATGAAGCCAACATCACCCTCCTTTCTTACTCAATGGTTGCCTTGACTGTGGTCAGCCCAGAGAGTGCGAAAGGCTTACACTGGAGGAGACACTGCAATAAACTAAACTGGATTGTTACGATCTGGGTGTGGCCAGAAGTGCAACGCCTCATGCCTCGTATTTCAGCCAACGGTGTGGGAGAAGTCAACAGAGTGCACTGAAAATGCAAACCACAGAAAGAATCCTTTCACTTCCTACTTAGGCTACACTGAATGATGTTGGTCTGCACCTCTTGGAGGTGGGCCTCTGCCTCAAAGACATTGGACAACTACTGGACTTCTAATATTTTACATCAGACATTCAACAAGTGTTGAGGTTGGAATGAGACAACCCGTGAGGTCCCTGGAATCTCATTCTGCTTTTAATTCTCTTTTTAACATAAATAAAGGTTACATATCCTTAGCCAAAACCAGCTTGGTAGATGCATTCTGTGTTTTGCCATGGACAACCCCGTCACCAGGTCTACCCATTGGACTTTGGAATTATCGATATGGATGGGTTCACGTTGGCCTGTCTCGAACATGTTCAGAAGATCCATAGGCATAGTGAGGGTGTGAGCTTGGTGGGAAGAGTCTCTGACCTCCTGGCCAAGCCTGGTAGAATGCAATAACCCCATTGGGACTTGTAGACAATTCTCATTTGTTTGTAACATGAAATCACAATGAAGAAGCTTGGCATGGCCGTGGGCAGATGGATGACAGACTCACTGTACTGTGGCAATCCTTGTGGGTTAAACATACTCATCGCTCTCTTAATACTGATGATGTTAGAAGATGTATGTACAATCCCTGATAAGAAGTCAGCACATCAATAATGCCGAAAATTATACATTCTTGGACATTGGTCTTCCCTAACATTTTAATATTTCATAATACGTTTGATAATCTGGTTTGATATTATTTCTGCTTCTATAAGCTTTGTAACTGCTCCTCCAATGAGTGAGTACATACTTTTAATAATCCCTCTCAAGTTAGCCATATTTTTTAAGATTTTATTTATTTGAGAGAGAGAGAGTGAGCATGAGCAAGAGTTTGAAGTGGGGATCGGTAGAGTGAAAGGGAGAAGCAGGCTCCCCAGTGAGCAGGGAGCCCAACTTGGGACTTGATCTCAGGATCCTGGGATCATGACCTGAGCCGAAGTCAGATGCTTCACCGACTGAGCCACCCAGGTGCCCCAATTTACCCATATTTTTACAAGACCGTCCACCCTCACCTAGTAAACTAAAGGAACTCCCTTGGTTAAGTAAATGAATCCTACTTAATAGAAAATAATGTCCCATGAAGGCACTGGTATCTTCTTCCCTTGGTGAACCTTAAGTATTTCCGGGTGCAGAAGGCAATCCAATGCTATAAAAAGCTTACCCAAAGTGGAGGAAGGCAAAGGAACGAAACGATGAGTCAGGGAGAAACTGGGAGGGTGGAAGATACGAAAACTCTAGCTGAACCTCACTCGGAGCCTGCTGGTTGTGTCTGGCTTATTCTTCACCTACAATGCAAAAGTAAACACAAGACATCCTGCAAAGGCTAATGCGTTTTGCAAAGTGCAAAGCAAGTTCTGTCGTGAAGAGCAGGAGATCTGACCTCATCCAGGTAGGATGTCGACCAATACCAGCAAAAGTTGGCCAGGCTTGGGACACATTGCATCCTAGTCCTTACCTAACGGTGAGATATAGCCTTGGCAAATGAGCTGATGCCAAAGCCAAAATAGGGACATGCATTTTAGCAGCCAGGGCAGTAGACTTCTGAGGAGCTCCATGCAAAATGCCAGCGAGGCGCAACTTCAAAGAGGCCATTTTTTAAAAGTAATTCCAGGCTTTCTCGTACAGATCTACATGTCCCATTACTGAAAGGTAAAGCTAAAATGGAGGATTTTAATTAAGTAGTCTATGAAAGGTGGTGAAGTGCTATATTCTCACACATTTCTTTTTTTTTTTTTAAGATTTTATTTATTTATTTGACAGAGAGAGAGGGATCACAGGTAGGCAGAGAGGCAGGCAGAGGGAGGCGGGAAGCAGGCTTCCCGCTGAGCAGAGAACCCGATGCGGGGCTTGATCCCAGGACCCTAATATCATGACCTGAGCCGAAGGCAGAGACTTTAACCCACTGAGCCCCCCAGGCTCCCCACTCTTACACATTTCACATGTAGTAAACTAGGGAGAGGTAGGCATTGTACAACGTTGGGTTTGAGTTGGAGGGAAAAACCTTCGGGACGTCCTTGGTTTCTTACGAGCTCCCTCTTTCCAATAACCTCTTTCTACAAACATCGTCTGGAAAAAGGACCATAACAATAGTTTACAAGAGCCAGTGCATCACACAACATGCCCATTGGGTGGGACAAATGGCCAAGATGGCGTGACTGGGGCTGGGGGGACAGGCAGTCTACAGCAGGGATGGTCGGGCAGGAGGTCGGATGGAGGTAGCTCAAGCATAGGGCTTCTATAAGGAGCAGGCTGAAAAGTCTAGATGTAGAGCTTAGTACATTCACTGAAAGTCCTTGCTTTCCAATCAAGTTCCTACAATGCTTTTCTCAAACAGGGTCAAAGAGGACATTTTTGAGGATCACTGAGATCCCCAGGTGTCAGACCATTGTGAGAACCGGGTGTTATACGCAAGTGATGAATCATACTATTCTACTTCTGAAACTAAGGAAAAAATTTTAATAAAAATGAGTTAAAAAAAAAGAGAACATGGTTGATTGTATGGGGGCTAGGATCAGGGAGGTCTAAAATATCAGGGGTCTCTGGAAGGAAATAACACATTGCGATGTTTTGACCGGCAAGAGCGTCTCTCTACTTCCTGACACCGGTTACCAATGTCTGTCCCATTCCTCCTCTGAGACCTTAAGTCCTAGGTCACCTGTCAAGAGAAGTCAATGGGCACCTGCCGTATACACTGATCACGAATGCCAATCCACCTGCAAGACTGCGTTTCTGTAAATGAGTCCTTGCTCTTGTAGCTGAACTTCTTAGAAGACCAGAACACATGTCTCTTCATCACAAGACACCCAAACATATCGTGTCAAAAACAAAGCCAGTCACGCCACCCAGATAATGCGAGACACACCTCTGGACACAGTCCAAAGTCAGACCCCATTTTCCCATTTCAGACAATGCTTCCATCGGTATAAAGAAAAGACCAAAGCACAATCAGTGAAGCTCATCAGATGTCTACAGGTGATCCGGAATTGCAGCTTGGGAGCCCACAATTGCGGGGAGCCCCCTCGAGATAAGAGCCTGATGTCGACACATGGGATTAGAGCCTCTCTGTCGTCTTCACCATTGGGGTGTTTTGGGTTGCTGCAGAGTTTGATTTCAGCTGCTTTCTGCCCACGCCTGTCACTTACATGCTGGAAGACGTAGAGGGTGAAGGGTGTGCCTCCACATGGAGATAAGCGGAGATTTGTACATTTGCAAGTGCAATGTCCCAGGGATGGACTGGCGTGCAGCTGCCCGCCGAGAGGAGAGCAAGTCTCAACGGGGAGGGACACAGACCCACGGAAGAACACAGGTAATTATTGCACAGATCAAAATGTCCCCTTAAATATATACTGTGTTTCTGTAAAAGCCCCAGTGTGATTGTGACTGTGAGATAAGACAGTGGGGTTATTATCAGGATACTTTGTTGCTTCTGTATATATCACTGTGGGACTTGAAATTCTTTTTCTTTTAGTATCTACTTCTTTCTGGAGAGAGGGGGAGAGGACTAGTTGAACAGAGTCAGTCTCTGTGAAAGTATATATGTACTATACATATATAAAATGTATAAAAATACAGGTGTAAGTCTATGTTATATATAAATATACATCTTATATGAAACCGTGTAGAGATGCATTATAATAAATATATATACATTGTGTATAATTTCAAATGTTATACATATAAATTATATATACAAGCTTGGGAGATGCATACATATCATATATATATATAACAAACCCTGGGAAAGTTTTACATATATATTTTATATGTTTTCATATATTTATATATATATTACTTGGAAATATGTATATATATATATGCATGTATATACAATATATATTCATAGATCTGTATATATGCGTGTATATACAATATATATTCATAGATCTGTATATATGCATGTATATACTATATATATTCAGATACCTGTGTATATGCATGTATATTCAGCATATATAGTATGTATAAATAAATAACCCATATTTTCAGATATGCATATATACTATATACTTGTAGGTTCATACGGTATAATATATTGTATTATTTATGTAGTACTCTATTACGATTGTATACACTATAGTATATTATATATTATTATTATTGTATAGTATTATTGTATACACCATACTAATCGTATGTATTAGTGTGTATACTAATTATTGTAGTGTATACTACTTGTATACACTGTACCAAGCGTATACTATTGTACACATTATACATAAATAATACTATATTTAAGTATAGTATCATTGTATATACCATAATACAGTATTATTGTATACATTATACTATATATACACTAAGCTCTAATATACTCTATACTATATCATATATACACTAAAATATACTACATTTTATATTCTATAGTATAGAATAGTATAGTATGTTATATAACTTCTAACTTCATACAGTATGAACTTACATTTATAGTAGAATATGAACTTACATATATAGTATATATACGTATGTGTATATGTGTAAATATATGGTATAGTATATATACACACTTTTCCAAGTCTTCTGCCTGAGCGACGATTTCTTCCACCATCTCCCAAGATCCCCTACCGTCTGCCACCTAGTCCTCCTTTATTTCTTACCCAAGAGGACACCCCTGCACAAAACGATGATCTTCTTTTGCCCGCAGGCAGACCTGGGAAATTGTCGTACAGAATGGAGAGGTGAGGAGTCACTGCGCAGGGACCAGAAAAACAAGTGAGGAGTGGATGCATCGCTCCCTCGGCCCTGGGGAGCACATGCATTCAGGTAGGAGGATGCTGCTACTGGGCCATATGTGGGAGGAAGGCCCAGGGTATTGGGCTGGGAGAGGGCAGGCAGGGCAGGGAAAAGAGAAGACTGCAAGAACACATAAGTGAAAGTCTGCACATGGGCATTCTCTCCCAAAACGTGCACAGAAGTTGTTTAAAAAAAATAAAGGATTGTATTTTTCCAGCTATAGAGAATTTGCAAGAAGGATAAAAGCAACATCTTTCCTCTTATCCAGAGAGATCACCTGTGAAGTTAGGGACATAGAGAGTACAGTCCTTTTTGAAACGTATATATTATGTACACAATGAAACTGGCATCATGGAGTCTACACTTGATTATTCTGACTTTTTAAGATTTGTAAGCATATTTTTATTTTCTTTTTTAAATCTTTTGAAAGATTTGAGAGAGAGAGAGCACGCACACAGAAGCAGGGGGAGCAGCAGAGGGAGA
>JAQQSY010003772.1:0-12741 GCA_028646535.1 Procyon lotor
CTGTGGTGCGCGGCCCCATCTGGAGTCCCCAAACCAGCAGATTCCTACTGCGCGCTCCCGCACTGCTCCTCCTGGAGGAGGAAGGAGGGGGTGTCTCTGGAGCTGCCTCCCATAGGGTCCCCACTCGAAGTACGGCAGCCCTATATGGACTATATGTCTCAGTTCCTATAGTCCAAGGTAGGCCTATGCGGTGTTGCATGGCTCCTTCTCTGCCAGGGGCTTCTCCGCCCCAATACCTGGGAGCTCTGCTGCACTCAGGCTCCCCTGGTCCCTCGGTGACCCCACAGGTCCTGAAACCACACTGTTCCCGCGAGGGCTGAACCCCTGGTTAGCCTCCGGAGTGATGTCCCACAGCGGAGCACACTAGAAGTTTCAGATTTTGCACTCTGCGGCTCTGAGGCTGCTGGGAGCCTGCCCCTCCCCCCGGGGGTCTCTCTTCCCGTCGCTTTAAATTAACTTTTTCCACACGTCCTACCTCCTGAAAGTGGTCGATTTTCTGCTCCTAGAATTGCTGTTCTTATTCTCTTCTCTCTCCTGTTGTGTTTGCTGGCTTTTAGAGTGGTTTTCTGCCTCTTTAGCTGGACTTCTGATTCCCAGGGCTCTCTGTGCCTCCTACACCTCCGTCATCTTGCCTCGACCGCATCCGTCCCTGATTAAAACTCTTCAAAGTATAGAGATAGAGGGAACATTCCTTGACTCCATAAAATCTATTTATGAAAAGCCCATCATGAATATAATTCGCAATGGGTAAAAGCTGACAGCCTTCTCTTTGAGATCAGGAACATGACAAGGATGCCCACTCTTGCCACTCTTATTCAATATAGTACTAGAAGTCCTAGCAAATACAATCAGACAACAAAAAGAAATAAAAGGTATTCAAATTGGCAAAGAAATGAAACTCTCTTCACAGATGACATGATACTTTATGTGGAAAACTGAAAAGACTCACCCCCAAATTACTAGAACTCATACTGTAATTCAGTATTGTGGCAGGATACAATATCAATGCACAGAAGTCAGTTGCTTTCTTACACACTAACAACAAAAATATGGAAAGGGTAATTGGAGAATTGATTCCATTTACTATAATGCCAAGAACCATAGGATACCTGGGAATAAACCTAACCAAAGAAGTAAAGGATCTGTACTTGAGGAACTACAAAACACTCATGAAAGAAATTGAAGAAGACACCAAACGTGGAAAAGCATTCCATGCTCATGGATAGGAAGAATAAACATTGTTAAAATGTCTATACTGCCCCGAGCAATCTATCCTTTCAATGCCATCCTGATCAAAATTCCACCAGCACCGGCATTTTTCAAAGGACTGGAACAAATAATCCTAAAATTTGCATGGAACTAGAAAAGACCCCAAATTGCTAAGAAAATGTTGAAAAAGAAAAACAAAGTTGGGGCATCACGTTGCCTGATTTCAAACTTTACTACAAAGCTGTGATCACCAAGACAGCATGGAACCGTCACAAAACAGACACATAGACCATTGGAACAGAATAGAGAGCCCAGATATGGACCCACACCTCTATGGTCAAATAATCTTCGACAAAGCAGTAAAAAATATCCAATGGAAAAAAACAACAGTCTCTTCAATAAATGGTGCTGGGAAAATTGGACAGCTATATATAGAAGAATGAAACTTGACCATTCTCTTACACAGTACACAAAGAGAAACTCAAAATGGATAAAAGACCTCAACGTGAGGCAGGAATCTATCAAAACCCTAGAGAAGAACATAGGCAGTAACCTCTTCGACATCAGCCACAGCAACTTCTTTCAGGGCATGTCTCCAAGGCAAAGGAAACAAAAGTGAAATTGAACTTTTAGGACTTAATCAAGATAAAAAGCTTCTGCCCAGCAAAGGAAACAGTCAACAAAACAAACAGGCAGCCCATGGAATGGGAGAAGATATTCGTAAATGACACTACAGACAGAGGTCTGATATCTAAGATCTATAAAGAACTCCTCAAACTCAACATTCACAAAACATAATCATGTCAAAAAATGGGCAGAAGAAATGAACACTTTTCCAGAGAAGACATACAAATGGCTAACAGACACATGAAAAAATGTTCATCATCATTAGCCATCAGGGAGATTCAAATCAAAACCACACTGAGATACCACCTTACACTAGTTAGAATGGCCAAAATCAACAACACAGTAAACAACAAATGTTGGAGAGGGTGTGGAAAAAAGGATGTGGGAACCCTCTTACATTGTTGGTGGGAATGTAAGTTGGTGCAATCGCTTTGGAAAATAGTGTGGAGACTCCTTAAGAAATTAAAGATAGGGGCACCTGGGAGGCTCATTGGGTTAAAGTCTCTGCCTTCGGCTCAGGTCATGATCTCAGGGTCCTGGGATCAAGCCCCACATTGAGCTCTCTGCTCAGTAGGGAGCCTACTTCCCCTGTCTCTCTGCCTGCCTCTCTGCCTACTTGTGATCTCTCTCTCTGTCAAACAAATAAATAAAATCTTAAAAAAAAAAAAAAAAAGAAACTAAAGATAGAGCTACCCTATGACCCTGCAATTGCACTACTGGGTATTTACCCCAAAGATGCAGATGTAGTGAAAAGAGGGGCCACATGTACCCCAATGTTCATAGCAGCAATGGCCACAATAGCCAAACTGTGGAAAGAGCCAAGATGCCCTCCAACAGATGAATAGATAAAGAAGATATGGTGCATATATACAATGGAATATTACGCCTCCATAAGAAAGGATGAATACCCAACTTTTGTTTCAACATGGACAGGACTGGAAGAGATTATGCGGAGTGAAATAAGTCAGGTGGAGAAATTCAATTATCTGATGGTCTCACTTACATGTAGAGCATAAGGAAAAACATGGAAGACATGAGGAGAAGGAAGAGAAGGGTGAATTGGGGGAAATCAGAGGGGGAGATGAACCATGAGAAACTGTGGACTCTGAGCAACAAACTGAGGGTTTTGGAAGGGAGGGGGTGGGGGGTTGGGCGAGGCTGGTGGTGGGTATTGAGGAGGGCATGTATTGCATGGAGCAGTGGGTGTGGTGGATAAAGAATGAATCTTGGAACACTGAAAAAAAAATAAAATAAAGTAATTAAATAAATAAATCTTTAAAAAAATGTTCATTGACTCTCTAATTGAAGTCTTCAGTGAGTGGAGTGATAGTATTTAGCTTTTAAAGCTTTTTGAATACTGCAGATGCAAAAGCACAACCTGTAAATAAGATATTAAGACTTATTTTAACAGAAGAAAAAGAGAAACTATGGAACATCAATAGTTTATAACATTTAACTCCAAATTATAGAATTATACTTTTGAATATCTTGAATTGTGGGAATATTTTTCTGATAGAGCTCCAATATTTAATTGGATAAATTGATAGACTGTACTGTAATTGTTCAAAGGAAAAAAAAACCCTATAATCTGGCAGCATCTCAATTTGAATAAATATTAAAAAGAATGATGAAAACACATGTTTAATGAGGTTTTTCTTATAAAAGAACATTTGTTGAAAGTTTAATTGAATTGCAGGCCAAAAATTAAGAAGAAGAAAAAAAAGAAAATACCTACAATGACATTTTGGCTGGAATACTTACAAATTTCAATTAAAAGAGAACTACAATTGAAAGCATTATGCAGAAAGCTTAATTTGCTATAAGCTTACAGAAAATGTATTCCCTCAATCCAAAATATTGTATTTTACAAAGAACCTCAATTGCACATGTCAACAATTTAAACTATATTAACTGTCTAATGTCACTTTGTATAAAACTGTAGAAAATTATAATTATGAAATTAAAATACTAGGTTAGAGAATTTGGAAAATATCAGGGATGTGCTGTTTATATCTGTATCTATAGCTATAGCTATGCATTTACCTATATCTGGCTAAGAAACCAACTTAGGTAACTATGTACCAACACAAATTTTTCTCTTTATGTTCTTTAATGTTCAGAAAAACCAATATAAACAAGGTTTCTAAAAAATTACTTGATTTAATGTACATGGAATACATTGTCTTGATAATTTAGAAAAAATAATTGAAATATTTTATTTATTTATTTATTTATTTATTTATTTATTTATTTATTTGTCAGGGAGAGAGAGAGAGAGAGAGCAAGCCAGTAGCATGGGGAGTAGCAGGCAGAGGAATAAGGCAGGCTCCCAACTAAGCAAGGAGTCCATTGTAGGACTTGATTCCAGGACCCTGGGATCATGACCTGAGCTGAAGGCAGCCACTTAACTGACTAAGCCATTCAAGCATCCCAGAAAATGTTTTTAAAAACATAACTTAAAAATAAGAATTTTAGTAAAAAAAGAGAGAGACAAACCAAGAAATGGGCTCTTCACTATAGAGAACACACTGATGGTTACCAAAAGGGAGGGAGTTGGGGGGAGGGGGGTATAGGTGATGGAGACGAAGGCCTGCCCTTGCCGTGATGAGAACCCAGTGTTGTATGCAAGTGCTAAATCACTATATTGTACACCTGAAATTAATATAATACTGTGTGTTAACTATACTGGAAATAAAATTAAAAATTTATATGTAAGAAGTATTTAAAAGAGCCATCAATATAATGACAGTATTTTATTAAAACATAAATCATTATTTTAAAAATTATTTAACTTTATTTTAGTGTGTCTATTCCTACTACCTAACATGGCCACCTACTTGTTCTTTTCTGGCAGGAGCTGGAGGCTTTCCCTTTCTTTACTAGGTCCCACCCTTCCTAGAATCACTGGTAAATTGGTAGACACTAAGCTTAGCCTATGACAAGAAAACTACCGTTGTGTTACATGAGATCCCTTAAAGTTTTCTATTACACCATTTCTATCCTTCCATCTTATTTGTTTTATTTCATGCATACAGGAGGTGCTCACGGTCCAAGGGTTACACTTATCCTTGTTCCCTTGATCCAATGATGACTGCCACTGTGATCATCTTGTCCCATTAATTATCCCCTTTCAGACCATATTGTGTAGCACTCATTTTCTCAACTGACTTCTTCAAACATGCCCAGTTCTCTGTATTAAAAACAAATAAAACAAAGAGGTTCCACCTGTCCTTTGCCCAAGATGTTCCCTCCTCTATCATGCCAACTACTCCTTCTCTCTATCATCGTGGATCATCTACCATCCACCCCAGAAATTGACCTTAAGCATCTCTGCTCTGCAAATCCTCACCTACCTTACTTATTCCCATTATGAGTCTCCTACAAATTTTCTAACTAAATAATGCTCCATGTTTTCAGTTTTCATGCTTTTCCCAGCTTCAGTAATAAATTCTATGGCCTTACCCATCCCTCATTTTTCCCCCTGTTTTACTGAGATATAATTGAATTCAGCACTGGATAAGTTTAAGGTGCACAGCATACCAAGTTGACCTGTATATTGTGAAATGATCATCACAGTAAGTTGAGATAACATCCTTCATCTCATATGGATACCTTGTGATGAGAACTCTTTGTATCTACTCTCTTAGTGATTTCAAATGTAGCATATGACATTAACTATAGTCATCTTGTCGTACGTCTCAACACTTGTATCTGGACATTTGAACCTTTTGATTCCCTTCGTCCAATCTCCCCTCCCCTCACTTCTGCTACCCACGAGTCTGATCTATTTTTCTATGAGTTTGGATGTTTTTTGTTTGTTTGTTTTGTTTCCCACTCTCTCCTTAAAACCTCCTGTGCTCATTGTTCCCCAGCCCACCCAACATTATCGTGGGACCCCACCCACCTCTCAGATCTCACCTTCCTCATTACCTTGATGACACACCAACTTCTCTTCTTCCTTAAATATAGCCATTGCCATAGGAGTATCGATTTTATAAGTTTTCTCCAAATTCACTAGCAAAGGGATCTGTTTTTGCAGCTCACTCATGGGCTTATATTTAACTCTTCCTCTCCAGCTCTTAAAGATTTTTTTGTTGGTGCCTCATTTCCTATTCCTTGCTTAACATCTTTTACCCATATATTCTGCAATTACCTTAACTCATCCATCACTCCTGCCATAAAGTTATTACACACCTTGCATAACCAATTCCTTCTCACTTTCCTAATTCTGCTAACACTGGGATTTTCTTTAACTCATCCTTCCTTTTCTCCTGTACTACTTAAGTGTTAAATTTTATCAAATCTACAATATCACATAGCTCCTGCCTGGCTCAGTCAGTGTAGCATGTGACTCTTGATCCTCAGAGTCATTAGTTTGAGCCATGTGTGGCACAGTTTACTTTAAAAAAAAACAAAAACTAATAAAAATAAGTAAATTTTTAAATATCTACACTATTGCACATCTCACATCCATTTCCAGTGCCAATTCCCATTTCAAGGGCTGACTTCCTCATCCAGACTTCTGTGTAGGCCAAACATGACTATATTTAAAGAAATTTTTAACTTTTAACCTGGTGTAGTAACAAATATACCTTCAATAGCAGTGACTTGTGCATTTTAAACAGTTACGTTGTTCGTTGAGTCATATTAACAGGAGGAAGGTAAAGTTGAGACGAAAATGTCAAAAGTCATGGATAAAGGTATCTACTGCTGAGATCTTTCTGTGGATATGATGAAATTCTCTTTTTTTATTTAAAATAAACTTATTGGGGTGCCTGGGTGGCTCAGTGGGTTAAAGCCTCTGCCTTCCCCTCGGGTCATGATCTCAAGGTCCTGGGATCGAGCCCCACATCGGGCTCTCTGCTCAGCAGGGAGCCTACTTCCCCTTCTCTCTTCCTGCTTTTCTGCCTACTTGTGATCTCTGTCAAATAAATTATAAAATCTTTAAAAAAATTAAAAAAATTAAAAAAACTTATTAACTATGACTTTGGGGTGCTTAATTTTTCTTCCCCCCAATTTTTTGAGATATATTAGACATATAATATTGTGCAAGTTTATGATACACCATATGACAACTTGATATACATAAATAATTGCAAAATGATCACCACAAAAATGTCAAGTAAGATAGCCTCACCTCACCTATCTTGCCTTGCCTCACCTTACCTCACTTGGCCTCACCTCACAAAATAACCTTATTTCTGTGTGTGGTGAAAACATTTAGGATCTACTCTCTTAGCAACTTTCAAAGTATATAATACAGCATTGTTAATTATGGTCACCAAGCTACACATTAGGTCCCACGGCTTATTCATGTTATAACTGGAAGTTTGCACCTTTTGACGATCATTACCCATTTCCCTACCCCTCAGCCCCTGTTAACCACCAATCTATTTTTGTTTCTATGAGTTCAACTTCTTTAGATTCTGTGTATAAGTGAGATCATACAGTATTTGTCTTTCCCTGTTGTTCTGTTTCACTTAGCATCATAACTCAAGATCCCTCCATGTATTAAATCAGAATGAAGAGATGCACCCACCAGTACTTTGATAGTGAACTTGGGCAGAATTAGGAAAATCACAATATCAGGAGAAACCGAATATATCACTGAAGCCAAAAAAAAAAAAAAAATAGGGAAAGCTTTACATAGAAAGCAGCTGGGGATTTATGGTAAAACTTACCATGAACCATTATTTTTTTTGGTAGTTTTGTCTTTTAGCATTGGTAGTAAATGAGAGTAGAAAGGTATTTCTTCTAAGAATAGTAAATATTTTACCAATGAAAGGTATTCTTAGTTGGGTGTTAAAATTTCCTTATAGATGTTCCCGGAATGGGGCTAATGAGAGTGTAGAGATTAAGAAGTCAGTGCAGGAGTTAAATCAGAAAAGAAATACCCTTCCAGGTGAAAGGGGATTCTAAACACATTTTCCCATGAAGAGGGAAAATGGGTTGTCAGCTTCGCTAGAATGAGGTCCCTCTAATCAGAATTAATCTAATCAGTGGCAGGGGTTCTAGGAAGTCAATAGGGAACATTCTGGTAGACCTTCAGCTAACTGCATAATATGGGAATGATAAGGTTTACAGTAATGATTCCCAAAATGTGGTCCTGACCAGCAATGTCACCCACACATGGGAATTTGTTTGAAGCACAAATTCTTGAGCCCCCAAGACTTACTGACAAAGGAATTCTGGAAGTGTGCCCAGTAATCATCTTTTGTCATGCTCTGCAGTGATTTCAATGCATTCTCAAGTGACAGCCACGGGTCTGAAGACAAAGGCAAGTCTGACACACAAGAAACTTCATGACCCGCAAGAGCCACCACGTGGACTCTCTTTTCTCTTGCAGCTCAGTCTCGAGGATTTTTGGTTGCTCTCCAAGGACAAAACCAGCAAGGCTTTTATCACAAGTGATGTAAGTATAGAAGAACACTGGCAGAATCCCTTACAGACACTATTTCAGCAAGAGTTGGAAGTGGGTAGAGCCTGAATGAGAGATAGGATGGCAATTTTCAGGGATGTTCTTGCCTATTCTCATCAGCCACAGTCAGGAGCAGCTGCTAAGCCAATACAAGGGACACTGCTCCAAATAGAAATTTGGTTGAGTAGGATTGGCTTTTTCTAATGAGACCTAAGTATTGGAGGCCATTACAGACAAGAAGACAAAACAAAACAAAACAAAACAAAAAACAGAAAATAACTTGGAGTAGTGTGATGGTGCCCTTGTGAGAAGGAAGGGAGGGGGAATGGGGGGAAATCAGAGGGGAAGATGAATCATGAGAGACTGTGGACTCTGAGCAACAAGCTGAAGGTTTTGGAGGGGAAGAGGGTGGGGGGTTGTGCGAGCCTGGTGGTGGGTATTGAGGAGGGCATCTATTGCATGGAGCAGTGGGTGTGGTGCATGAACAATGAATCTTGTAACACTGAAAAAATAAACATATTTGGGGGGAAAAAAAAACCACCCAAAAAATAAAAAATAAAAAATAAATAAAAGACTATGAGATCAGAGCAGATGAACCATGAGAGATTATGGACTCTGAGAAACAAACTGAGGGTTTCAGAGGGGAGGGCGGTGGGGTGACAGGTGAGCCTGATGGTGAGTACTGAGGAGGGCACATATTGCATGGAGCACTGGGTGTGGTGCATGAACAATGAAACTTGGAACACTGAAAAAATAAAATAAATAAAATAAAAAAATAAAAGGCTGTGAGATTGTGAATTGTCATGACTTCCACTGAGAACATTTGGTTACATGAATCAAAAAGTCTAAACTAAGGGTGCCTGGGTGGCTCAGTGGATTAAGCCTCTGCTTTCGGCTCAGGTCATGATCTCAGGGTCCTGGGATCGAGCCCTGCATCAGGCTCTCTGCTCAGCGGGGAGCCTGCTTCCCCCTCCCTCTCTGCCTGCCTCTCTGCCTACTCATGATCTCTTTCGCTCTGCCAAATAAATAAATAAAATTCTTTAAAAAATAGTCTAAACCATATATGTGCTTATCGACTTAGCAAGTTTACTTAACCAGACTTTCTCATGAGAAAAGAAATCATGTTAATATTATATCCAGGACATGTCTCCTCATTTATAATAGCACAACTTAGAAATTATGTAAGTATCTTAACAACAGAAGCTTGACCACAAAAAAATGATACATCTGTGTACTAGCATACTGACCACCACTAGAATTAAGTTTTCAAATAATTTTAAATATATGGGATCTTCCTTCATGTCATGAGGTCAAATGATGATGCAGAAAGCACATCTGTCTATATGGTGGGCTCAGAATTGTATACATGGGTATGTAGAGAAGAGAGAATAATCCAAAAAGTTGGTGGTAGTGATCTTTAGAAAAAGGAGTCCAGTTTTACTTTTATTTTTTTAAAGAGTTTATGTTACCTCTCTCCCCAACTTTATGAAAATTGATTTACTTTATCAATGTTCTCATGTAGTTTTAATTACCTTTGTCACTTTAGTTTATTAATTTCATTTCTCTGTTGTTTTAAGGTATTTGTTCTTTATATAGCTGTCAGTTATTTATCTTATTTAGAATTATATTTTTTTGGAATTGAGTATGTCTTACAAGAGACATTTTGAAGAAAGAAACAGAAGAATGAGCAAAGCAGCAGTATCAAAAATGATTCTAGAGAAAATTAAAATAGATATTAATAAATTAAAAAAAGAATCAATACTTAGAATGCAAAAACCTTGAAAGAATAGGTATCCTCAAAGAAAAAGAACTGTAATCAATTATCTACTTGAAGAAACCTTGGTAAAATTGAATGAAGAAACTGTCTTTGAAAAGTAAGATGTATTTCAGGAAAATTTAATAATGAAGTTTTTTTAATCATTTGTTTTTTAATTTCAAGGATAAAAAAGAACTGGAAAAAATATTTTCAGATAGATTTATAGTAGGTTTGTTATGAAATTCTCCTCCGTTCAATGTCTGGAGAAAATGGACCAACCCTTACAGAATGACCTAGTATGTGTGGGTATGGGGCTTGGGGGGCAGAAGTCATATCTTAAATTCTACAAACAATTTAGATTTGGTTTATATAGAAAAGTGAAATATAAACACTTGCAGATCCTTGCTCTTATCTGGTTAAAGATGTCCAATGTGTCAGGGATTATCTGCTTCAGCAGGGACTCTGTGATGGAAACTCACCACTGACCAGCCTCCTAGGCACCTGCTGCAGGTGAATATCCCCCTCTCATCCCTCCTTTCATCCATCCAGGTCTCAAGTTCTTAGTGAACATCTGCTATGTGTCAGGCACTATTTTAAGTATTGGAGTTATGAGTGGACACGACGAAGAAGATCCATGACCTCTGGGTTCTTACTTTCTAATATTTTAATAGAGAGCCTAAACAAATACAAATAAATAGTTTCATAATTTTAAAAATATTTAAAGCTGCCAAAACTACTTTGCACTAAATCAAGATAATTTCAAATTATGCTTGTGATTAGCATAAGGGTTAAGAGTTGAGGCTTTAAATTTAGATTCCTGGTATATTTGAGCTGGCACTAATAATTACTATCAGTCCAACCTCAGGCAAGTTATTTAACTATGTATTGCACATCAGCAGTACAAGTAAATATCTCAAGAGGTTGCTTCAAGATTCCAGCCAGATAATACATGTAAAGTGCATATGCCTTTTCCAATAATACATGTGCTCAGCAATATTGTTATTATTTTAAGGAGGCTTTAACATGACCCATTTAATAATAATAATAGTAACATGAAAATTAGAAAATGGATTTCCAGTATTATCTAAAATGACAGTAACAAGTAAAGTGCACTTTAATTTCCTGCCTGTTCTATTGCCATCTTGGTCTGAGTGGAAAAGGAATGACCGATGTGTGAAAGGCGGTGTGTATCTGGATGAGCTGGAGCAACTCTTTTCTGGTATGCAATCCAATATGTTGCATATGGTTAAGTTAACTTATCCTGACATAAGTAAATATCATTCTTATGTGATCTGTGTGCTCCAAAGGAAATGAAATCAAGAGGTAAAAATAATAATAATAATTCTTACACTTCTCGAATCACTGCTTTTTTTATTTTATAAACATAGAACTAGAAGATATGACCCATCCCAGAAGCTCAGAAAAGGAGCAAACACTAATGTAAATACAGATTGTGGGGTCTGATTCTGTAATGGAAACAGACGAAGAGTTGTGGAGACCTCTGAACAATGAATTCATCACCAGGTGATCAACACAGATGACAAGGAGGACCCAACAAATGGTAAAGGGATTGGAACCCCTTGATAATGGAGTTTTCCTGACTTGTATTTATGTTCTGAACTCCACAGAAAATTTAGAAGGTTGGTGGATTCCTTGGCTGGTTCAGAAGTGAGGCAAAGGAGCCAGTTCATAACCATCTAGAAAACAAAATAGGTAAAGTCAGGGAATGTCCAATATGAGAATGACTTAAAGATATTGACAGTGACAGGTATTGGGTGTGAAGAGCAGGGCCATGGAAAATGACCCTGGGGTGTCTGTGCATCTGAGAATCTGGGGCCATATGAGAACTTCCAAGAATGAGAGCAGCAAAAGGAGTACTATAAGGTCATGCTCAAGGGTAAGGTGTCAGACATCATTCAGGCTTTTGAATGTGACTTGAACTCTGATCCATGTACAATCTTGTGAAAGTGGCTTAACCTTTCTAAAATTACACAGAGTTGGCTCTAAAGAATGACCCTGCTTCATAGACCTGTGAAGAATAAATGAGTTAATGTATCGTCGCCAAAGACTCTCTTAAAGTACACGCTCAGTGTGATTTCAGTGGGTGCCACGTTGGAGGCACTGGGATCAACTTATGTCTCTCACAGTGGTGAAGGAACAGGTCCTGCAAACTGGAGGTGACATAGCCCGTCCTGAATATCGACACTTCCCCAAACATTACATAGAGTTTGTCAGTCATCTCTTAAATGTCTTCCTTTTAAATCTGTGATCTGACGACAGTTATGTAAGGCCTTTTCAGAAGCCTGCCCCGTGGAGGACTAGCTCTTTAAGGGCAACACCAGGAGCTTGAAGGAGGCCCAGAAAGGCAGTGCAGGGAGCAATCCTATTTCAGAGGAGTTGGTATTTGACAAGCATTGGAAGTCCCGACTTGGCTCTCAAGTGAAGGCTAATCATTTCCCCGATTGCTTTCCAATAGCTCTGAGATGAAGCCCGGAGGGCTGCTGGCAGGCCTCCCTACACTTCACGGAAACACAGGAGCACTGGCCCCAATGCACAGGGGACGGTGCTGGCTGCAGGATCAGACAAGGCCTGACTCAGCAGCCAGGGCAGCAAAAGGCTGCAGTGAGTCACCTGACATTTCCTAAAGGAAGAAGCTGCCGTTGCATCGGTTGTTTGATACTGTTTTGTGTTGTTTTATAGTTACAACATTCCCTTTTTCATTGTGTCTTTT
>JAQQSY010003773.1:0-12741 GCA_028646535.1 Procyon lotor
CTATTAAGTGCTGTGAAATGTGTAAGCCCGAAGATTCACAGACATGTACCCTGGGGCAAATAATACATTATATGTTAATAAAAAAAAAAAAAAAAAAAAGTGCTGAAGACGGCAGCAAGTAGTGCCTGGAGGAGGTGTTTCAGAAGGCCGAGGTTTCAGACAATATGCTAAGGGGATCTGAGTCAATGACTGCTAAATGCATTGTATGTGGCAGCAAATTCTCTCAACAAGCTTTCTGCAGGCTGGTGGCCAGAGAGGCACCTGCTACCGTTACAAATGCGACTGCAACAAAGCAATTCTGCTCAACGATGCCGTGGCCAAGCCCAGATGAAGCTCCCCAGCCACAGTGACTTATTTTTTTTCATTTATCTCTTGCAGAAGTTTTAGGTTCACAGCAAAAGTGAAGGGAAGGTACAGAGAGATTTCCCACATATGTTCCCACATATATGTAGCCCTTCCCATTAACAACATCCCCAAACAGAATGGTACATTTGTTGACCATGATAAATCTACGTTGACTTATCGTAATTACCCAAAGTCCATAGCTTACCTCATGTTTCACTCCAGGTGTTATTTGCTCTAAGGTTTTGGACAAATGTATAATGGGATATATCCATTATTATAGTATCATACAGAGTGTTTTCACTACCCTAAAAAAAATCCTCTGTGTTCTGCCTACTCATCTCTCTTCCCCATTCCCTAATCGTTTCACTATCTCCATACTTCTTGCCTTTTCCAGAATGTCGTATAGTTGAAATCCTATAATATGTAGCCTTTCCACATTGGCTTCTTTCATTTAGTAATATACACTTAAGTTTCCTTCATGTCTTAACATGGTTTCAGAGCTGTTGTTTTTTTTTTATTTTTTTTTTATTTTTATTTTTATTTTTTTATTTTTTTATTTTTTTTTTAAAGATTTTATTTATTCGATAGAGAGAAACACAGCGAGAGAGGGAACACAAGCAGAGGGAATGGTAGCAGGAGAAGCAGGCTTCCTGCGGAGCAGGGAGCCCGATGCGGGGCTCGATCCCAAGACTCTGGGATCTGACCTGGGCCGAAGGCAGACGCTTAACGACTGAGCCACCCAGGCGCCCCAGTTGTTTTTTTTTTTTAAAAGATTTTATTTATTTATTTCACAGAGAAAGGCAGGTGGAGAGAGAGAAGGAAGCAGGCTCCCCGCCCAGCAGAGAGCCCATTGCGGGACTCAATCCCAGGCCCCTGAGATCATGACCTGAGCCAAAGGCAGAGGCTTTAACCCACTGAGCCACCCAGGCACCCCTTTTTTTAATTTTTTAAATAAGATTTTTTAAAAAGACTGTATTTATCTATTTGAGAGAGAGGGAGAAAGCATACAATCAAGGGAAAGGCCAGAGGGACAAGCAGACTCTCCACTAAGCATGGAGCCCAACGCAAGGCTCGATCCCAGGACCCTGAGATCATGACCTGAACCAAGTCAGACCCGTAATAGACTGACCCAACTAGGTGTCCCCCCAAAAAAAATATATATATTTTTTCCACTATTAACATTCATGTGCAGGTTTTTGTGCACCTAAGTTTATAACTCCTTTGTATAAATAACCAAGGAACACCACTGCTGGATCTTATAGTAAGAATATGTTTAGTTTACATAATATTTTATTATACTTGATGCTATATATGCTAAATCATACCAAATACATTAATTATATATATTTGTTATATACATATTTTTAAATATAAGAAGAGAATATGTTTAGTTTTATAAAAATAAAAAAACACCAAACTGTCTTCCAAAGTGGCTGTATTATTTTTCATTCCCACCAGCAACAAACATGCACCCCTGCTGCTCCACATTGCAGTGTTCTGGAATTTGGCCATTCTAACCGGTATGTAGTAGTATCTCATTTTTAATTTGCATTTTCCTGATGACATATGATATAGAGCACCTTTCAGTATGTTTATTTGCCATCCATACAGATTCTCTGCTTAGGTGTCTATTATAAAAGTGACATTTTAATTAAAATAACTCTCCTCAAGAAACAGTGCAGTAAGATAAGTTCCTCCCTTGCTACTTATCCTTGAAGTCATCTCAGACAAAATAACTTTGTAAAGGGGAGAACAAAATTAGAGAGTGAATACATTCTGATTTTGAGACTTAATATACAGCCACAGTAATCAAGACAACATGATATTGGCATAAAGATAAACACAAAGACAAAGCCAACTTAGTAGAGAAAAAGTGTCTACTCAACAAGTAGTGGTGAAATAATAGACATCCATAGGCAAAATGTGAAATTTGGTCCCTACACTGTGTCATATATAAGCAAAATATAGTACATGTTTTAGGATTCCATAAAGTCTAGAAAATGCAAAATATAATGACTGAAAGCAGATCCATCATTGCCTGGGAAAGGCATGATGGGGAAGAGTGGGAGCAAAGGATTATAAAGGGGCATCAGGAAACATTGGGGGTAAAGGAGACACTCACTGTCCTGATCGTGGGAACGTTTCACAAGTGTGTATATATGTCAGAACTCACCAAATTGTATACTTTAAGTAACTATAGTTTATTAAACGTCAGTTACACCTCAAGAAAGTTGCTTTTAAAAAGCAAACAAGGAGATCCTTTTCTTAAGGAGAAAAGTCCCTGTTTCTGATGAAAGAAAGAAGTAGATGAGGAAGATGGGAAGATGGGAATTTACCCACAGTACATTTCTAAGTATGGAAAGCAAGGTTCAAGGCCATGCTATGCTATTACTACTAAGGGCAAACTCATAAAGCACTGGTTTGTGGCAGTCTGAATGCTTCATGTATGATAATTCACTTCTTCTTGCTAATATTCACGTGAAACAGCACTATTACTTCACACTTTTGCAAATGAGGAAGCTGAGGCTTATCCCAATCACACAGCTTCTAACTTCTGAATGAGGGCTGGTAAACTACAGTCAAGTCTCAGTCAGGGCTCTTAACCTCTAACCTCGACCCGAAGATCCTACCTGTATAACAACTGTGTATATAAGGGCAGAAGATTAGGGAAGAAGAGTGAAATATGGAAAAGGTGTTGGTGAAAGAGAATTTTAGTCTCTAATGTAATGTAATTCTTTTTTTGTAATGTAATGTAATTCTTAAATTACATTTAAGATAATGTAAACTATTATCTTGTTTGAATTTTTACAGTAATCAGTCCTGTGTCCATTGGTGTTTCTAGAAACAGAAGCTAAGGTGAGCCCAGGCAGTTTATCGGGAGGCAACACCTTGGAAAGATTAAACAAAGCAAGATTAGACACAAAGAACCTCAGACTATCAAACAGATTGGCCTGAGCCTTAGCCAACCCAATGGAAAATTCTGAAGCCAAAACTGCCCTTTAGAAGAGTCTCATCTCATGGGGAGTAGAAATGGCCAGGCTCTGGTAGTCCTGCCGTGTTCAGCCAGTGGCGTGGACCGTGTGGAAGAGGTATGCCCTCAACCAGAACAAAAGCCCAGGATGATCCCAAAGGCATCGCAGAGGAAGGCACTCAATTCCCCGCACTTGTCCTGGAACAACGTCTCTCTTAAAGAGATCTCAGCAGCTCTCCTCCTTGGCTTTCACACCACCAAATGGGAGAATACATTCTCTTATAAAGCTCTCAAGTATATAGGAAGTTTCCCAAAATTGGTCCTGAGGCAGCTGGAAGATCTTCAATGATGATAAAGCATTGCAAATCTTAGTGAAAGAGAAATGGGAAATTTATTCATCAGACAAATTACCCTAAATATTGATCAAGAGGTTTGGAGAAACCTCTTTTTTAGTATGTTCCTTCCCCACAGTAGGGAAGGAAAAAAACAAATGCCCAAGTGGTATTAAGCCATCTGCAAGAGAAACTGCTTCTTTGCATCTGTCCAATGCAGAGGATGACTCAACCACCCCCTCATTAAATTCTCTTCTCAAGAAGACCTTACACTTTGTTTGATAATACTATGTCAAGTAGAACCCCATATTATAATTATTCTTATTATTACTAATACAACAACAGTGACGACAGCATTATAGCAGTTTCCATGCAAGTCAAAGTAGAATTCAAAGTCATCAGTGCAGGGGCGCCCGGGTGGCTCAGTGGGTTAAGCCTCTGCCTTTGGTCATGATCTCAGGGTCCTGGGATCGAGCCCTGCATCGGGCTCTCTGCTGGGCGGGAAGCCTGCTTCCCCCTCTCTCTCTCTGCCTGCCTCTCTGCCTAGTTGTGATCTCTCTCTGTCAAATAAATAAATAAAACCTTTAAAAAAAAAAAAACAAAAAGTCATCAATGCAAAAGATTCCACTTTCATTTTCAAATTCAACTGAATCAGGTATACAAGAGAACATGCTCAAAACAGAAATAAATTTGCCATTCTCAATACTTCCTCGATTAAGGGAAAGGGAATAAATCTCCAGAATATTGAGTGAAAGGGACATGGGGACATATCCTGGCAGGTCCCTCCTATTTGAAAAGTGGTTGCATTACTGAGCCACATGAATGATTAAGCAAGCACTTGCCTCCTGAGGGAAACAAAAAATGAAGGATAATACCAAGTACCTTTCAACTCTTAACACTGAAAAAAGAAAATCATTTTTCTTGAAAATTAGTGGTTCCAACTTGATAAACTGGCACAAAATTATCAATTTCCTATATTTTAGAAATTGAGACATAGCACTTTTTGAAAGGTTACCGGTCATCTTTGATGAGTATAAATTCTTCCCTGTGCTGTCACTTTTCTTCTTCAATCAACCTTCCTCCCCTGAACACACATGTATGTTCACATATGCACATTACACGTTAAGCTTGTAACATGATTATGGAAATGTGAATCAGGAGAAGAAGGCTTGATATTCATATCTGCTACTGAATATTCTGCCTTAGGTTAATCAGTTAATTTTTCATTTAAGTTAATTTTTAATTCAATTTTTGCAAATGCCCAAGCAATGATTGACTGAAAATATAAATATGCAAACAAAGGCACTCTCTCTGCAAAATGGAAATGTATTCTGCTCCAAAGTACCAGACAGTCTCTCTCTTCAAGTAATGTTTTGTCTAAGAAAAAGCAAGAACAAACATATAAAGTACATGGGAAAACACTAAGGAAAAGGAAAACACCCAATCAGGACCTCGGAGTCCCTTGCGTAAATAAATGAAATGGCAGGAGCTAGACAGCAGTTTGAAATATGTGCTTAAGATAAATTTCATTATGCATACATCAAAGGAAAAAAAAGGGAAAATTCAAGACTGTGAGTCGGGTGATATTTAAATCTAATTACCCTTCATTGAGCTTTTGCTACGTGTTAGACTTTGTGCTAAGCACTTTACTGATATTATTCCATTTAAGCATTACAATGTTAGGAAGTAGATATTAAAATCTCCATTTCAGAGATGAGAAAAATCAAGCATTGAAAGTGAAATACCTCACACATTGAAAGAACCAGAATTCGGGGCGCCTGGGTGGCTCAGTGGGTTAAAGCCTCTGCCTTAGGCTCAGGTCATGATCCCAGAGTCCTGGGATCGAGCCCCGCATCGGGCTCTCTGTTCAGCAGGGAGCCTGCTTCCCCCTCTCTCTCTGCCTGCCTCTCTGCCTACTTGTGATCTCCCTGCCTCTCTCTCTCTCTGTGTCAAATAAATAAATAAAATCTTAAAAGAAAAAAAAAGAGGGGCGCCTGGGTGGCTCAGTCGTTAAGCGTCTGCCTTCGGCTCAGGTAATGATCCCAGGGTCTTGGGATCGAGCCCCGCATCCGGCTCCCTGCTCTGCGGGAAGCCTGCTTCTCCCGCTGCCATTCCCTCTGCTTCTTGTGTTCCCTCTCTCGCTGTGTTTCTCTCTGTCAAATAAATAAAATCTTTAAAAAAAAAAAAAAAGAAAGAAAGAGATAAAGAAAGAAAGAGAGAGAGAAAGAGAGAAAGAAAGAAAGAACCAGAATTCAAAAACATCATTGTTTTACTCCTAAAGCCATACTATCGTGATTCCAAATAAAGCAAACAGTGATGGTGGTTCTCAAACTTCTGTGTGCAGCAGTCACCTGGAAGGCTTCCTCAGATTGCTGAGCCCCACCTTCAAAGGCTGTGATTCTGTGGGTACAGCTGGAGAATTTGCATTTCTAACCAGTTCCCAGGGGACGCTGGTGCTAGTCTAGAAACTACATTTTGGGATGCACTGGGCTAAACCACTGACTTCCAGACCTTTAGATTTCAGACAGCAATAAATGAGTGAATGAATGAACGAAAGACTGAGAAACAAACAAAAATTTAATGAAGCTTGACAGATCACCAAATTTAGTTTACTGAGTTGGTAGAAAAGTTACAAACACACATACAAAATCCTATGTTTCAGTATCTCTATAATTTGGGGGCTTTTCCTTGTTTAAAATTAAGGCATAATTTACATATGGGAAAATTGATCCTTCAAGTTAGATAAACATACACAGTCTTGAAACCAGCACTACAATCAAGATAAACAACAGTTTCTTCACTCCAAAAATATATGCTCTCCCTCTTCATTTTAATAACCCCCACCCCATCCTCAGCCCTAGGCAGCCACTGAAAACGTTTTCTGTTCCTACCGTTTTACCTTTCCCAGAACATTATATAAGTGGAATCATACAGTATATGGCCATTTGAATCTGGCTTCTTTCCCTTAGTACAGTGATATTCAGATTCATCTATTTTGTTTTGTGTAGTTTGTTCCTTTTTAATGCTGAAGAAGTAGTCCATCATGTGGATATACCAGTTTGTTTAACTAGTCCCCAGTTAAAGAACATTTGGGTTGTTTCCAGTTTGGAGCAATTATGAAAATAACTGTTACAAATACTCACAAATACATTTTGATATATGTGCCCAGGAAAGGAATTACTGAATTGTATGGTAAGGGTATGTTAAAATATATAAGAAACTCCCCCACCTGTTTTTAAAAATGGTCATACCATTTTATATTCTCCCCAGCAATGTTTGAGAGTTGTTCCACATCCCCATCAAGACCTCATATTGTCAGTTGTTTTGTTTTTAATTTTTGCTATTCTAATACATGCACGGTGAGATCTTACTGTAGCTATAATTTGTATTTCCCTAATTAATAACAATGTCGAGGGGCGCCTGGGTGGCTCAGTCGTTGAGCGTCTGCCTTCGGCTCAGGTCATGATCCCAGAGTCCTGGGATCGAGCCCCACATCAGGCTCTCTGCTCAGCAGGAAGCCTGCTTCTCCCGCTACCATTCCCTCTGCTTGTGTTCCCTCTCTCACTGTGTTTCTCTCTGTCAAATAAATAAAATCTTAAAAAATAAATAAATAAATAAATAAATAACAATGTCGAGCATCTTTCTGTGTCTTCAAACTTTGGTCTTTTTTTTTTCAAAATTGTTTGTCTATTCTAGTGTCTTTGTCTTTCTTTCTATATTAATCCTAGAATCAGCTTGTTAATTTTATATAAATAGTACTGCATAGATTTTGAATGTCATTGTATTGACTCTATATATCAAGTTAGGAAGAATTAAGATCTGAACCAAATTAGGCCTTCCAGTCCACGAATATGGCATATCTGTCTTTGGTTTCTTTCATCAGTATTTTCTAGTTCTCAGCATACATATCTTGAACATATGTCCTAAGACATACACCTAAATTTCATTTTAAGGTGCAATAATGATATTTTAAAATTTCTTCATTGCTAATATGTCAAAAATTTAATTTTCAAAGATGCTTTAGTGCTAAAAGGAGAAGGTGCATAGTAAAGTGTCAATAAATATTTTTGGCTTAGTGAATAAATTAATGAATAAGTAAAATGAGGAAAAAACAGAATAAGGAAGCACTTTCAGATTCTAGAGAAGGCAGTAGATCTAAGGAAGTAAAGGACCAGGATGTCTAATTTCCATCCTGATATTATTCAGTTGCCCTCTGGAGCTTCTCATGTTTCTTAGGTCTTCAAATATATGTGTCCCTTGACATTCAGTCTCAAAGTATATGTAACTTATTCCAATAGCTCAGTTTTAGCCCCACCCCTAGTCATTTTCTGTGAATCCAGCCTATTTTCATTTTTTCATAACCCTTTCTATTGCTTGACCTTTTCTTTTTATTGACTTATTTGATTATTTCTGGCTTCCCCCACTAG
Organism: Procyon lotor; assembly: GCA_028646535.1. NCBI lineage: Eukaryota > Metazoa > Chordata > Mammalia > Carnivora > Procyonidae > Procyon > Procyon lotor. Next base: position 8,076 of record JAQQSY010003773.1, read on the forward strand.
TTTTGTTTACTGCTATATAAAGAAGTTAGAAGAATGTCTGACACATAAAAGTCTTGAATATGCATTATTGGGAAAAAGAAGGAAAAGGTGCAAGATATAGGCAAGAGCTATAAAAATAACCATTTTTAAATATAACAAAAAAGTAAAAAACATTTAAAAGAACAAATAATGTCATAAAGTACTAAGAACAATTTTTCAAATTATGCAGGACCTTTATGGAAGAAATATAAAATATTTATTGTGGGACATACAAGAAGCCCTGAGTAAATACTGTATTCATAGCTGAGGAATTCAAAAGCACAAAAGTTATTAATTTTCCCCAAATAAAATTATAAATGTAACTTAACTCCCAGGGCCAATACCAGAGTGAGGGCAATAAGGCACATGAAAACCTTTGATAAGGGTGCAGACTTTAAAAAGATGCCCAAAAAAACCCTCAGTAATCAAGGTAAATAATATTTCAAAGCAACATTTTTAAAAAATCAAAATTGATGTAGAAAGTCACTGATTAGTTTAACTAGGTATAAAAATTTTCAAAAAAGAATAAAAGACAAGATCAGTCTTGATTTTCCATTTCACCTCTGCCTCCAATAAGGCTTGACATTGGCACTATTCCTGATCAGGTGTTCATGAACAATGTTGGTATTTTGTTATTCAAGTGCTTTGTGTATTAATGTTTTTTTTTTAAAGATTTTTATTTATTTCACAGAGAGAAACACAGCGAGAGAGGGAACACAAGCAGAGGGAATAGTAGCGGGAGAAGCAGGCTTCCTGCTGAGCAGAGAGCCCGATGCAGGGCTCGATCCCAGGACCCTGGGATCACGACCTGAGCTGAAGGCAGACGCCCAACGACTGAGCCACCCAGGCACCCTTAATGTTTTATTTTTGAAATATTATCTATCTTGATTACTTTGCTCTTGAGATTAATGCCTCATTTGTATCACCTGAGTCATCCTAGTTTTAGCCAAGAAATTTCTACAGAAACCACACAGGAATTTTCAGTAATGGATCAAACTGATTCTTATATATAGACTGTAGAATGTAGGTCCAAGAGGAGTCAGAAGGTACTGAAATGCAAGAGCCAGGCAATCCTTGCAAGAACTACTCATTAGTCATTATCACAAGTGAAAGTATTAGCCTATTTGCTTCAGGAAGGACAGGGATGAGGCACAGTAGCTGGAGATGTAGTTGAGGGACTGGACAGAAGCAGCAGGTATTGAGAAAATGAATGTGAAGCAGCTCCTGCTAAAAAAAAAAAAAAAAAATCCAACTGGTCATATGGATAACACCTGTGACCCAGAAAAACACAAAAGGGACCTGACCACACATCCCCTCACACACGCACGTGGAGCAGCATGGATGAGGGACTTGGAAGGTGGCGCTAGAGTCCCAGTTACTTCCCTAGCTGATGTCAAGGAGACAGAGACATGGGCCATCTATTAAGGCTCTCCAGGTCTGCTCATGGAACAACAGCTAAGAACTACCAAGTACCTCTACAGTAGGCATCCTTTACCAATCTCCTTGTAGAGACCTTTGCAATGTGGTGGTTCTGGATGCGCCCCTGGATTTGACTCACTTTTATTTCATGACTCCTACTCTAGAATCACCTCCCTTCCCACGATAGACTGAATCATGGATTCATCCTTTTTGATTTTCAGATTCTCCCTGCCCTTTGCCACCTTCCCTGGGTACTAATCTCCTCCTCTACCCTTAACCCCGAACACTATCTCCCAGTTGGTTTCTCTATCCCAGTTGTAATCTTCATCCACTCCCACTTCTAGCTCCTCAGAAAAAGTCATACACAGGACTGTATGACTTACAGAGGAAGAACCACATGTGTTTCCCTATCCAAAAAGTGAACTATAAAAATCAATTAACAGAAAAATAGAGACTCTTACTTTCGCTTTATATTGTGGGACTTAAACTACTGCTACTAAAAAAAAATAAATAAGCTGAATTAAAAATTGAAGAAAAAGACAAATTTTATCTATTAAATTGAATATGATTTTTTAAAAGATGCTAGGATACAGAACTTCTACTGATTATCAACATATAATGCTAATCCATTTCTGAGAAACAACTGTTTCTCAGCAAGTGTACCATTCATCACAAAACTGAACAGAGAAAAGGTGTCTGCAGTGAAAGGATTTTTTCCTTCTCATTTGGCCCTGCAAACCCTTTTCTAAAGCCTCTTATAATGTGAGAAAGACAAGCAGACTGTGCCTTTTCTACTGTCAGATGAAACCCCTGATTTTCCTAAGTGCTGCAGCATTTCTATTTTAACAAGGTAAAGCTCTCGCATTGTGATATTTAAGCCAGGCCACTGAAAACTGACATGGTTAGCACACCCATTACTACCGACATCTGCAAACAGTACTGCAAAAAAAGACATTCACTAAGGCTGACTGACCCTCCCGGCAATAATTTTATCCATTTTCCTACCTTCCCCCAAACATGAATAATCTCATTTTTCAGTTATTACACATTTATTTCTGGCAGATTCCTCTCTGATTAAATTAACCTTATCAAATGAATAATAGTTTAAGAAATACAAGTTACACAATGAGTGCAGTTACAAAGATAATGTCCAGAGGAATTTATTTTCCAGCGTTTTTTGCTTGACATAAATTGCTAGCACAAGTCCTTTAATAGTGCCACACCTAAGCCTGCTGGATGCTTTATGATGCTTTATCTGTGGCATCCTGAACACACTATAAAGCTAATTATATGTTTCCCTATTTCTAACCCCAAAAGATGGATTTTTACATATTTTCTGCTTTGGGCTATTTTATATGCTTGATTCTATCAACAGGAAAATGATAATGCATTCTATAGGTCATTGTTTCCCTTATTTTTTATAATCCATTCAAGACAGCCCACACATTTTCAATTAAATAATTCCAGAAACACAAGACAAGAGGTAACATTGTTTATGTAGAGATTGGGCTGGGAATACTAACAAGCTTGGCACATCAATTCATGGTAACATCCTGTAATTCTAAAGTTCACCTTGAAGTTTGCATTGCATTTTGTCATTCTATTTAAATGTGTGTCTTTGTCAAAGGAGAGCAATGCAACTTTTTATTTCATGCTATTAGTAATCCTTAAAGACCAAAAATTAAAGTCAATGCCAAGCCACAGTTTTGTCAATATGTTCAATTTCCAGTGGTATATATATTTTTGGCCCCAAATACATTTCTTTCTTAATTTCTTTCCTTTACTAATGTATTATAAAATAGGGTGCAGGTACACTGTAAGATGCAAAAATTAGTCTCCCAGAAAGTATTTCAATACAGCAATACTTTTGCTTTCTTATTTTAACAGTTTTAATGGATTCACATTGACTAAATAACCATGATAGCTCCAACTGGTATGGATAGTAAATTTAGCAATCTTTCATAAGAGTTTTAAATATTATTCAAGGGGCACCTGGGTGGCTCAGTGGGTTAAAGCCTCTGCCTTCGGCTCAGGTCATGATCTCATGATCCTGGGATTGAGCCCCTCATCGGGCTCTCTGCTCAGCGGGGAGCCTGCTTCTGCCTGCCTCTCTGCCTGCCTCTCCACCTACTTGTGATATCTCTCTCTCTCTCAATCTCTGTCAAATAAATAAATAAAATCTTTTATATATAAATATTACTCAAATTTGGCAATATGATACAGATTTATTATCACACACATACATTACTTTCAATTCAATTTAACTTCTGTCTTGTAAATTTCTATGCCTTACCACATTAAATCAACTTAGTACAGATTGTCATTCTTTTTTCAACATTTAAAGTGTCAAATTCTGGGGCGCCTGGGTGGCTCAGTCGTTAAGCGTCTGCCTTCGGCTCAGGTCATGATCCCAGGGTCCTGGGATCGAGCCCCGCATCGGGCTCTCTGCCCAGCAGGGAACCTGCTTCTCCCGCTACCATTCCCTCTGTTTGTGTTCCCTCTCTCGCTGTGTTTCTCTCTGTCAAAATCTTTAAAAAAAAAAAAAAGTGTCAAATTCTTTTTCATTGATATTAACGTGAAATCTTCATAGGTTATGGTGATGAGATTACTGTATCCTATAGTCAAATGTTAAAATGTGTATTAAGCACCTATTATGTGTAATAACCATTACAGAGGGAGAGAAAAGACTCTCCACTGAGCCAGGAGCCAGATGTGGGACTCGATCCCAGGACCCTGGGATCATGACCCAAGTCGAAGGCGGACCTCTAACCCACTGAGCCACCTAGGCACTCCTTGAGGGGAGAGCTTCTTTTTATTTTTTTTTTTAAGATTTTATTTATTTGACAGAGAGAAACACAGCGAGAGAGGGAACACAAGCAGAGGGAATGGTAGCGGGAGAAGCAGGCTTCCTGCCGAGCAGGGAGCCCAATGCAGGGCTCGATCCCAGGACGCTGGGATCACGACCAGGATGCTGGGATCACGACCTGAGCCTAAGGCAGACGCCTAACAACTGAGCCACCCAGGCGCCCCAAGGGGAGACCTTTAAGTAAAAACCTGTCAGTGCACAGAGGAAGCCTGTCTTTGAGGGAGAAGAAAGAGAACAAGAGGGCAATGGCTCTGAGATATATATGGCATGTTTGAATAATAGCAATTAGCCAAGGGGATTGAAACAGAATAAATGAAAAGGAAAATAGTAGGAAGAAAATCCAAAGAGATAAAAGGAGGAAGT
>JAQQSY010003774.1:0-12740 GCA_028646535.1 Procyon lotor
AAGGGAAGGAGAAATGGGGGGAAACCAGAGGGGGAGATGAACCATGAGAAACTGTGGACTCTGAGCAAGAAACTGAGGGTTTTGGAGGGGAGGAGGTAGGGGGTTGGGTGAGTGTGGTGGTGCGTATTGAGGAAGGCACGTGTTGCATGGAGTACTGGGTGTGGTACATGAACAAACAATCTTGTCACACTGAAAAAATAAAATAAACATATTTGGGAAAAAATAAATAAATAATAAGTAATAATAATAAAAATATACAAATATAAGGGTAAACACTATGAAGGGATAGGATATGAGTGTGAAGATGAAATTTGCAAAAGATTATAAAAAAAGGGATTGATAAGAAGTTGGTTGAAAAAAGAAAAAAAAAGGAATAAAGGGGAAAGAATGTGATTATGCTGAAGACTAGCACCAAGCCAAAGCCATGTGCTAGATTTAGGGTATATTTTGATCTATTAGAAGAAATTGTATTCTAATTTTTTTCCCCAAAAATGTTTATTTTTTCAGTGTTACAAGATTTATTGTTCATACACCACACCCAGTGCTCCATGCAATACGTGCCCTCCTCAATACCCACCACCAGGCTCGCCCAGCCCCCCACCCCCACCCCTCCTAAACCCTCAGTTTGTTGCTCAGAGTCCAGAGTCTCTCATGGTTCATCTCCCCCTCTTGTTTACCCCCATTCACCTTCCCCTTCCTTCTCACAATGTCCTCCATGTTTTTCTTTATGCTCAGCACCTAAGTGAGACCATAAGGTGCATAAGCTCTCTCTGCTTGACTTATTTCACTCTGCATAATTTCTTCCAGTCCCATCCATGTTGATACAAAAGTTGGATATTCGTCCTTTCTAATGGAGGCATAATATCCCATTGTGTATATGTATCATATCTTCTTTATCCATTCATCTGTTGAAGGGCATCTTGGTTCTTTCCACAGTTGGCAATTGTGGCCATTGCTGCTATGAACATTGAGGTACATGTGGCCCTTCTTTGTAATGCATCTGCTCCTTGGGGTAAATACCCAGTAGTGCGATGGCTGGGTCATAGGGTAGCTCTATTTTCAACTTCTTAAGGAATCTTCACACTGTTTTCCAAAGTGGCTGTACCAGGTTGCAATCCCACCAACAGTGTAATAGGGTGCCCCTTTCTCCACACCCTCTCCAACATTTGTTGTTGACTGTCCTGTTGATTTTGGCCATTCTAACTGGTGTAAGGTGGTATCTCAATGTGGTTTTGATTTGAATCTCCCTGATGGCTAAAGATGATGAACATTTTTAAGAGCAACAAAAAACCCTATATGTATACAAAAAAATAAGATTAAATACAATTAGGGGATAAAATATGAGTGTAACAGTGAAAATTAGAAAAGGTTTTTAAAAAGGTATTGAAAAAACGTTGAAATAGAAAGAGGAAAAATAAAAAAAAAAATAAGGTAAGAAAAATAAAACTTAAAAATTTACCTCTGAAAGACTAAAGGATCATGGGGGGGGGGAAGCCATGAATTCTATGTGTTGCTTTTTCCTAATTCTGGAGTACCACAGTTCTCATTGATCAATGAACTTGGTCTTGGTTGGTTATTCTTGCTGATCTTCTGGGAGAGGGGCCTTTTTCAGTGATTCTCAAATAACTTTGTCCAAGGTGGATTTGCCCCAACCCTTGCCAGAGGCCTGGCCAAGCAATCTACTCGGGTTCGCTCTTAGGAGCTTTTGTTCCCTGAATGTTTTCTGTACAGCATTGGAGGATGGGAATGAAAATGCTGGGATCCTGGGGTGCCTGGGTGGCTCCATGGGTTAAAGCCTCTGCCTTCAGTTCAGGTCATGATATCAGGGTCCTGAGATTGAGCCTCACATCGGGCTCTCTGCTCAGCAGGAAGCCTGCTTCTCCCTATCTCTCTACAGCCTCTCTGCCTACTTGTGATCTTTCTGTCAAGTAAATAAATAAAATCTTAAAAAAAAAAGAAAGAAAGAAAGAAAAAAGAAAATGGTGGCCTCCCAATCTCTGGCCTGTAGGGGAGCTCAGGGCCCCACTGCTCAGTGTGCCCTTGGAGAAATGTAGTCAATCACTCCCATTTCCCTGGTTTCCACTGCACTCTGAGCCCAGCTGGCATGTGACAGAGTGTTTCTGTGTCTGGCACACAGCCCCTTTTAGAGTCTCCAAACCCAGCAGATTCCTGTATTGTGTTCCCATGCTGCTCCTCCCGAAGGAGGAAGGAAGGAGTCTCTCTGGAGCTGCCCCCTTGTGGGGTCCCTGCTTGAAGAGCAGTGGCCCGGCTGTGCCTCAGATCATGGTTCAAGGTAATCCCGAGCTGATAACCCACTACTCAGTTCCCTCTTTGCAGTCAGCTTTCGCACTCTGATACCTGGGAGCTCTGCCACCCTCAGACACCCCTGGTCTTTTTGTGACCCCAAAGGCTCTGAAACCACACTATCTCCATGAGGGCTAAATACCCAGCTCAGCCACTGGAGTGTTGTCCATTAGTGGAGCAGACTTCTAAAAGTTCTGATTTTGTGCTCCACTGCTCTGTGGCTTCCCACGAGTCAGGCCCTCTCCCCCACGGTCTACCTTCCTGTCGCTTTGGATCCACTTTTCCACATGTCCTACCATCCAGAAAGTGGTCAAATTTTTGTTCCTAGAATTGCTGTTCTTCTCTTCTATCTCCCGTTGAGTTTGTAGGTGTTTAGAATGGTTTGATGACTATGCTAGATAGTTACGTATTTCTGGGATCTGATACTATCTCAGCATCCTACTCCTCCCCCATCTTGCTCCTCCTGTCCTAGAAAGTTAACAATGTAATCTCAAGAATTTTAGACCTACCGTATTTGAGTGAAATATATATATATAGAAATATATATATTTCAATGGAGACCTAGATGTTTGAAAAGCTATGGGAACATGCTAGATCTGTGAATTTACTATGAGTATCTTCTACTCTATTTCTGACACCTGTTGCTATATTATTATTTAAGTGAGATTGGGGCACCTGGGTTGCTCAGTAGTTAAGTGTCAACTGTTGGCTCAGGTCATGATTCTAGGGTCCTCAGACTCCCTGCTTGGCAGAGAGCCTGTTTCTCCCTCTCCTTCTGCTCACTGCTCTGCCTACTTGTGCTCTCACTCTATCTCTTTGTCAAATAAATAAATAAATAAATAAATAAATAAAATATTTAAGTGAGGTTATTGTATCTAGGGTTAAAAATCTTTCTTTCATACTTGTCTTTGCCAAGATAGAATAACTGATATTGGATTTATCTTCCTTCCTGAAACATGTTTTAAAAATACAGGGAAAATAGATGGAGCAATTACTTCCAAGACAATGGGAAATAATGCATTGAAAGACAATGATTCCTGAGAAATGGGATGGGGGGACTACAATAACAACAGTGTAACCCCTAAGGTTATCCAGATTACTGCCTGGAGAAAGGGTTTAGACTACAGTGCAAGAAGGAGGAACCAAGCCTAATCTACTGGAATCCCTGATGGATTAAACATAACTAAGAGTCAAGAGTAGGTAAGGCAGCTTGATTTCACAGGGCAGTGTACCAAAGAATAAACACATAAAGGGAAGTATAGAGATCTTTCAAGGCTACCCTCCAGTATTCAGTTGAATAATGATCAGTGAATGCATGCATTTGAGGAAACTGCTCAAGAACTGAGGAAGAACCATTGAAAAGATCAGGGGGAAGAATACCTGAAGCTTAAACAGTATCCAATATAGTGTTTGTTCCCAAGAACCATGGTAGAAAAATATTGTGATTGATAGGGTATGAGTGAGAGTACTAAGAAGGCTCTTGCCTCAATACTGATAAAAATTACATGCAGACAACACTCTGTGGGAGCTGAAAACAAGCCATAAAATAATCAAATTGTTTCCAACCAACTTAACTGAGTCCTGAAGTGGTGGGGGAGTGAGTAGAAAACTCAAGAATATTTATAGGAATGCAAAAGTATCCAATACCCAAAATGTCAAATTTTGCAATGTTTGGCATCCAATCAAAGACTCTAGGCATGCAAAGAATGAAGAAACCACACACCATAAAGAGGACAAAACACAATCAATCAAAATTGGCTTAAGATTTCTGGTTCCAGGACAAGATGGATTAGACACATTTCTCTCTGCTCCCACCTAAAAAACAAATGAAAACACTAGGTGTTGTAGATATTACAAATATAAAAAGACTCACAAGTGGCAAGAAGGAGACAGATTGGCTAAATGGTGAGTTGTTTGCTTATTCTTTTTGCTCAATATATTACAGACTGTGTGCTGAGGAAACTGGCATCTGGGAAATGTCAATGGGCACAAACAAAAATGGCTCACCCATTGGGGTGGCATCTAAAAAGACAAAATAGGTTAGCTGGGACTTCCATCCCTACCTGATAACAATAAACATCATTACCCACTATGATGTCAGTGTATGCCAAATAGAAGACAATAACAAGACACCTTTGCCCAACAAGTATGGTACCAGCAGAGACCTAATGGGAAATCAGAATACCTACCCATGTCCAGCAGTAATGAGATACCCCTTTCCCCATCAAGGTTTAGAATAAGCAAAACAGAAAACCTAGGACTTCACCCCCACCTAAGCAGGACCCTGGTAGTACTTTCTTTCATCATTGGTATGGCATCAGAAAATGGCTAAATGGATTTAAATAAGCACCAGAGTTTCATATTATATTAACCAAAGTCTTCAGGATACAACTGAAATCACTTATAACCTCAAAAACCTCGAAAATCAAACTTGAATTCACAGGGTGATCTTGAGTGATAAAAGAAAATCAATAGATGCAAACACCAGATGCAAACACTAAGGTGATACAGATGGTGGAATTGTCTGACAAAAATTTTAAAGCAGTTATAAAAATGCTTTAGCAAATAATTATGAACATGCTGGAAACAAATGAAATACAAGTCTCAGAAAAAATGAAAGAAGATATAAAAGAGAACAAAGTGGAAATTTTAGAATTTAAAAACAAATAGTCATAACAAAAGATGTACTAAGTGAGTTCAATGGAGATGTCACAGAAAGAATTAGGGAATTTGAAGATAGAAAAGTAGAAATTACAATAGAACGAAAGAAGGAAAATAGTCTAAAAATTAACCAATGCTCAAATACCTATGAAAATATAACAAAAGATGTAATTTTGTATCATTAGTTCCACAGGAGGAAGGAGAGGAGGAAGTGTGAAACTAAAAATAAATACAAAGAAATAATGTTGCAAAATATCCAAATTTGTCAAAAAATATTAATCTATTAATTAATCTATTAATCTATTAATCTCAAAAAGATAGATAAAACCAAAACAATATAAAACCAAAGAAATCCATGTGAGAAAACATCTAATCAAATGTCTGTAAACTAAACACATTCACACACACACACACACACACACACACACACACAGCATTTAAGCAGCAAGAGTTAATAATTGAATAACACTAGGTTTCATAACAGAATATCCACTTTTGTATCAACATGGACGGGACTGGAAGAGATTATGCAGAGTGAAATAAGTCAAGTGGAGAGAGCCAGTTATCTTACGGTCTCACGTGTGGAGCATAAGGAAAAACGTGGAGGGTAATATGAGAAGGAAGGGAAAGGTGAATGGGGGGAAATTAGAGGGGGAGATGAACCATGAGAGACTATAGACTCAGCAACACACTGGGGGTTTTGGAGGGGAGAAAGTGGGGGGTTGGGCAAGCCTGGTGGTGGGTATTGAGGAGGGCACGTATTGCATGGAGCACTGGGTGTGGTGCATGAACAATTAATCTTGTAACACTGAAAAAATAAAATAAACATATTTGGGAAAATTAAGAAAGAAAACCATGGAGGCCAGAAGGAGATGGCATATATTTTTTTCAACTGCTGAAAGAAAAAAGTGATTGATCCAAAATTACTTTTAATTTCTTGAAATCCCCTTCAAAAATAAAGAGAAAATCATGAATTTTGAAAACAGAAAAACATAAAGTTAATCAATTAAAACTAAAGTTGATCTTGGAAAATGAAAAAATTGAAAAATCTCTAACGAGAATGTGTGTGTGTGTGTGTGTGTGTGTGTGTGTGTGAAAGAGAGGGTGGGGAGAGAGGGAGAAAGAGGAAGGAAGAGGAAGAGAAAACAAACATATTACCAAATTATCAATATCAGGAATGACACAGGGGGTATCATAACAAACACTAAACTATTAAGAGGATAATGAGAAAATACTATAAAAAATTCTTCACATCTAAATATAAAATGTAGGCAAAAAAGTAAGTTTCTCAAAAAGCACAAATTACCAGGATACATACAGTATGAAAGAGATAATGGATAATGTGAATAGTCCTATAACTTTATGAAAGTTGAATATATAATTTATTTTTATTTATTTAACTTTATTTTTATTATTTAACTTTACTATTTTTTTGTTTGTGTGTTTTTGTTTCATTTTGTATCAGTTTTTATTTACATTCTGGTTACTTAACCTACAGTGTGATATTAGATTTAGATGTACAATATAGTGAGTCAACAATTCCATACATTACCTCTTACTCATCACAAAAAGAGCACTTCTTCATCCCCATCACATATTTAACCCATCCCCCATCCCCTCTGTGTTAACAATCAGTTTGTTTTCTACAGTTAAGAGTCTTTTGTTGATTGCCTCTCTGTCTCTCTTTTTTATTTTTCCAATTATTTTTATTTTTTCAGTGTTCCAAGATTCATTGTTCATGTACCACACCCAGTGCTCCATTAAATACGTGCCCTCCTCAATACACACCTGTAGGCTCGCCCAACCCCCTAACCCCCACCACTCCAAAAACTTCAGTTTGTTGCTCAGAGTACACTGTCTTTCATGGTTCATCTCCGCCTCTGATATCCTCCAATTCACCCTTCCTTTCCTTCTCACAATGTCTTCCATGTTTTACCTTATGCTCCACAAGTAAGTGAAATAGTATAATAGACTCTCTCTGCTTGACTCATTTCACTCAGTATAATCTCTTCCAGTCCCATCCATGTTGATACAAAAGTTGAATATTCATCTTTTCAGGAGTCATAATATTCCATTGTATATATGGACTATATCTTCCTTATCCATTTGTCTATTGAAGGGCTTCTTGGGTCGTTCCACAGTTTGGCGATTGTGGCCATTGTTGTTATGAACATTGGGGTACATGTGGTCCTTCTTTGTACTGCGTCTGCATCTTTGGGGTAAATACCCAGTAGTCATAGGGTAGCTCTATTTTTAATTTCCTCAGGAATCTCCACACTGTTTTCCAAAGTGGCTGCACCAACTTGCAATCCCACCAACAGTGTAAGAGTGTTCCCCTTTCTCCACATCCTCTATAACATATGTTGTTTACTCTCTTGTTGATTTTGGCCATTCTAACTGGTGTGAGGTGGTATCTCAGTGAGGTTTTGATTTGAATCTCCCTGATGGCTAAAGATGATGAACATTTTTTCATGTGTCTGTTAGCCACTTGTATGTCTTCTTTGGAGAAGTGTCTGTTCATGTTTTCTGCCCATTTTTTGACGGGATCATCTATTTTTTGAGTATTGAGTTTGAGGAGTTCTTTATAGATCTTAGATATCAGACCTTTTTCTGTGGTGTCATTTGCAAATAGACCACTACCTACCAATGAGATTGAGGCAGTGATAAAAAACCTCCCAAAAAAACAAGAGTCCAGGACCTGATAGGTTCCCTGGGGAATTCTACCAAATATGCGGGGAAGAAATAATACCTATTCTCCTGAAACTGTTTAAAAAAATAGAAACAGAAGGAAAACTTCCACACTCTTTCTATGAAGCCAGCATTACCCTGATCCCCAAACCAGGCAAAGACCCCAACAAAAAGGAGAATTTCAGACAAATATCCCTGATGAATATGGATGCCAAGATTCTCAACAAGATCTTAGCTAATAGGATCCAACAGCACATTAAAAAGATTATCTACTGCATGGAGCACAGGGTGTAGTGCAAAACAATGAATCTTGTAACACTGAAAAAAAAAAAAAAAGATTATCTACCATGAACAGGTGGGATTTATCCCTGGGATGCAAAGGTGATTCAACACTCACAAATCAATGTGATAGAGAAAATTAATAAGAGAAGAGAGAAGAACCACATGGTCCTCTCAATTGATGCAGAAAAATCATTGGACAAAATTCTGCATCTGTTCCTGATTAAAACTCTTCAAAGTATAGGGATAGAATGAACATTCCTCAACTTCATAAAACCTATAAAAAGCCCACAGAGAATATCATTCTTAACGTGGAAAAGCTAACCGCCTTCCCTTTGAGAACAGACAAGGACACCCACTCTCACCACTCTTGTTCAACATAGTACTAGAAGTCCTAGCAACAGCAATCAGACAACAAAAAGAAATAAAAGGTATTCAAATTGGAAAAAAAAAAGAAGTCAAACTCTCTCTCTTTGTAGATGACATGATACTTTATGTAGAAAACCCAAAAGACTCCACCCCCAAACTCCTAGAACTCATACAGCAATTCAGTAATGTGGCAGGATACAAAATCAATGCATATCAATCAGTTGCTTTCTCTTTTTTTAAAAAAAATCATTTTATTTCCTAAATTCCACATGAGTGACATCATATATTTGTCTTTCTCTGACTGATTTATTTCACCTAGCATGATATCTTTTAGTTCCATCCATGTTATTACAAATGGCAAGATTTCATTTTTGCATTGATGTCAAGATATCTATCTATAATTTATCTATGTATCATCTAACTTCTTTATCCATTCTTCTGTTTTTGTGTAATGAGTAAGAAATTCATCCAGTTTATTCTTTTGCAAGTAGCTGTCCAATTTTCCCAACATGATTTGTTGAAGAGACTCTTCTTTTCCAATGGATATTCTTTCCTGCTTTGTTGAAGGTTAATTGTCCATATAGGTATGGTTTCATTGCTGGGTTTTCTATCCTGTCCTATTCATCTTTGTGTATACTTTTGTGCCAATCCTATATGCAAAATATGCAAATTTATCTTATGTCTCTTTTATGTTGTATTTCCATGGGCCTTGCCACACTCCTGGCTTGCCCAGTGCTGTGTCAGCTGGCTTTTAAATCTCCAGCCTCCATGTCCCACTGTTTTAAAAACTCATTCAGCCAGGCTTTCTGGTTTTTAAAGTCAAATATTATTAGGATTAATCTTCCCTGTGTGAGCTCCCTGGTGTGCAAGCCTACCTCTCTGACCTATTCACATGCACAGCTCCATCCCTCCTGCAAAGAGCCTCCCTCTTTCTTTCTGACTTTTTAACCTATGAGATGCAACTTCTTCTCTTTTTTTATTTGAGGATTTTGTTCTGCCAGTCTTTGGATCTCTTTCTAGGATATTGAGTTGGATGTGAATGATATCAGATTATAAATGTGGGATGAGGGGAGATCAGGATCTGCCACCTCCCCAATCTACCAGAACATCTTCAACACCTACTCAGATACAAAATAAATAAATGATGGAAAAATAATAATTGAGGGAAACATACTAAACTTGATAAAGTACAACTACAAAAGTCTTCAGCTAACATCATTTTCAAGGGCAAAAGGCTGACTGTTTTTCCATAAGACTAGGAAGAAAGTAAGGATATCTGCATTCATCACTCTTATTCATACAAGTATTAGAAGTCCCAGACAACAAAATAAAACAAGACAAGAGGGTAATACACAGAAATCAGAATGGAAGATATAAAGCTGTCCCTTATAGATTACACAGTAGTCTATGTAAGATATCTTAAGGAATCTAAAAAAAAAATGAAAGGAAAAGAAAGAAAGGAATGAAGGAAGGAAGAAAGAAAAGAAACCTGATAAGTGAGAAAAAGAAGATCACAGGATATGCAATTGATTAATAAAAAAGAAGTGAATTTCTGCTCACTAGCAATGAATGCATGGAAAAATGAAATAAAAATACAGTAATATTTAAAATCACTAATAAAGTGAAGTAGATATAAATATAAGAGATATTTACAGGATTTATGTATTGAAAAGTATCTATAATCCAAGAGAAGCTATGTAAGTGGAAAGATACATTATTTTCACAGAGTGGAGGATTCAACAGAAAATGAGTCAATGGAGGCAAGATGGCAGAGAAGTAGGAGACCCTGTTTCAATCAGTCCTCTAAAGTGAACTAAATATCTCCCAGAACACTCTGAACAACCAGGAAATCAACCTGAGATGAAGATTATACACTTCTGGATCTCTACAAGGGCAGAACACAGCAATGGGGAGGTAAAGTGGAGTGGGATAATTCCAACTGATATCAGAGGATAAATGGAAGGGAGAGGGAAATACCAGAAGGGACCCAAGGAGAGTAATACCCCAAATTAAAGTGCACTGTGATTGGGAAACAGCATTAACTTGGAGTCTGGCAAAAAGCCCTCAAAAAAGAGGAAAAGATCTTGAGGGCAACAGGTAGATTTGGGTGGGCACAGGAATTGGCCTAAGCCCATGGACCCAGCACGGTCACCACAGGCAATCACCCATGTCAGAGGGAATGCAGGGGAGTCTCTAGCCTGTGGTCCTTTTGTTTGTGGCTTTCTGCTCCCTACATCACTGCTCTGGCCAGGCACAATCCGCTGGCAACTGAGAGAGGTTGGTGTGCACGTCAGCGGTGATCCTCTGCAGCCCAACTTGGGGTCTGAAAACACTCCCGCCCATGCCTGAGGGAGCTCCATGTGGGCACCAGCTGGTGGATCCCCTGTGCCTGACACAGGTTCCTAGAGCACTCCTGCCTCCCCTGAGGGAGCTCCATTTGGGCTCCAGCCTACAATGCTCCGGGGCCCAATGTGGGTACTGAGACCACTCCTGTCCACTCCAGAGGGAGCCTGTGGGCACCAGAGGCAGTCTTCTGTGGCCCTCCAAAAAGCCTGAGCACACCCAGCATGGGCCTGCACCTCAGAAAGCAGTCCTGGCAATGGCAACTACCGGAAGCAGGTTCCCAGCACCAATATCACTCATGGTTTTGGTGGCACAGGGGTGAAGTGACAAATGAGGGCTTTAGGCAAACACTGGAACTGCAGCTGGGGTGTGC
Organism: Procyon lotor; assembly: GCA_028646535.1. NCBI lineage: Eukaryota > Metazoa > Chordata > Mammalia > Carnivora > Procyonidae > Procyon > Procyon lotor. Next base: position 11,018 of record JAQQSY010003774.1, read on the forward strand.
ACTGCCTGTGAGAGGATATGGTATACAGCAGACCCTGCAGAGTGGGTGTCTTTGTGTTGTGGACCACCTAGAGGGGAGCAGACTGAGACTTTTCTTAAGGAGGAAGTCTGAAAATGGCAGATTATTTGTTTGGACCCTCCAAAAAGCTGCAAAAACCACACACACAAAAAAGAAAACCTCCAGAAACCAAACGCCTGAAACACCAGTTTCCACAAAGCCCAATCCCTAGATAGTCTGCAAACAAGTCCACCCAAGCAACATTGACTGAAAACAATTCAATGGGCCCTTCCCCAGAAGACAAGCCAAAGTCAAGAGGACAATAACCATAGAATCCCCATAAAACTGTAAAATAAACAAACAAAACTGTAAAACCCCATTATCAGGGGAAAACTATATATCAAGCTCCTGGTATTGCCCCCAAACCTGTATATTTCATAGACAAAACATTTTTTTATGTAGTTCTCAAAATTCTTATTTGTTTAATATCTTAGTATACCTATCATTACAACCACAAGTTTAAAATAACATATTCGATAATAACTTTTCAACTTGAACATTTTCATACATACACCTGTGTCTCTCCTTTCTTTTCTTCTCTTTTTCTTTTCCTTTTCTTCTTTTTAAATAAACATATGGATATAAGCTCCAAGGTAATTCTTTTTTGCTATTCAATACTATCCTTATATTAAAAAATATAAAACTTATAAGAAATATAAAAGATTATATATATCTTGATGAAGTCCCAAAAGTTCAATTCCGCTTTTGCTTCCTTTGCTTTTGGAGACATGTCCTAAAAGAAGTTGCTGTGGTTGATGTCGAAGAAGATATTGCCTATGTTCTCCTCAAGGATTTTGATAGACTCCTGCCTCACATTGAGGTCTTTTATCCATTTCGAGTTTCTCTTCGTGTATGGTGTAAAATAGTGGTCAACTTTCATTCTTCTACATATAGTTGTCCAATTTTCCCAGCACTATTTATTGAAGAGACTTCCTTTTTTCCACTGGATATTTTGTCCTGTTTTGTCAAAGATTATCTGACCATAGAGTTGCAGGTCCATATCTGGGCTCTCTCTTCTGTTCCACTGGTCTATGTGTCTGTTTTTGTGCCCGTACCATGCTGTCTTGGTGATCACAGCTTTGTAGTAGAGCTTGAAATCGGGCAATGTGATGCCCCCAGCATGGTTTTTCTTTTTCAGCATTTGCTTAGCAATTCAGGGTCTTTTCTGGTTCCATACAAATTTTAGGATTGTTTGTTTGAGGCCTTTGAAAAAATACAGTGGAATTCTGATCGGGATGGCATTGAAGGTTTATAATGCTCTGGGCAGTATAGACATTTTAAGAATGTTTATTCTTCCGATCCAGGAACATGGAATGCTTTTCCACCTTTTTGTGTCTTCTTCAATTTTTTTCATGAGTGTTCTGTAGTTCTTCAAGTACAGATCCTTCACCTCTTTGGTTAGGTTTATTCCCAGGTATCTTATGGTTTTTGGTGGTATCATAAATGGAATAGATACCCTAATTTCTCTTTCCACAGTTTCATTGTTAGTGTATAGGAAAGCAAGTGATTTCTGTGCATTGATTTTGTATCCTGCCACATTACTGAATTGCTGTATGAATTCTAGTAGTTTGGGGGTGGTCTTGAGGGTTTTCCTTATAGAGTAACAGGTCGTCTGTGAAGAGAGAGAGTTTGACTTCTTCATTTCCAATTTGGATACCTTTTATTT
>JAQQSY010003775.1:0-12740 GCA_028646535.1 Procyon lotor
GGGGGCCGGGGGCTAGGGGGCCGGGGGTGTGGGGGCCGGGGGCTAGGGGGCCGGGGGTGCGGGGCCGGGGGTGGGGGCGCGGGTTTGCCTTGGGCCGGACGACCTTTACGTCTCCGCCCTCGGGCCGGGTCGCCGGCTCTCCTGGTTTCCTGCCCGCACTGCTCTTCCCCCCAAACACCCCCCCCCAGCCTGCGGTGTCTCCCCAGCTCGGACGCGGGGTTACGCGGTAGAACCTGCGGCCCAGATGAGTGACCTTTCCCAAGACGAGCTTTACGACCTGTTTCTGGAAAGCCTTGACTGGCGCTGCGGCCAAGGCCGCCAGGGGCTTCCAAGGAGAGGGCGCGCCGGCCGGGCTGTCCTGTCCTGTGCGGGCGCGGGCTGCTGGGGGTCGGGGTCCACCGGTCCGGCTGTGCTCCTGGCTGTCCTGCCGCAGTGGACGCGACAGAGGCCAACAAAGGCGAGCCCGGGTGGCCCGCGGCTCTGCCCTACCCGCTCCACGCCAGCCCTGCCTCCTGCGCCAGGGCCCCAGGGGCTCCCTCTTGACCCCCGTGCGAGAGGTCACGTCCTCACAGAGGAGGGATGAGAGAGCTCCCCCAGCGGCCGGGGCTGGTCACCTGTCGCATCTGCCCGCATCCCTTAGTTCACGGGATGGAGGCACCTTCCCAGGGCCTGGAGACACACACACGCCCTCCAAGGGGCGCGTGGCCGTGGCCCAGCAGTCAGTGTCGGCTTCCACAAGCAGGCCAAGTTACTGGGACAAGAACAAAGCTCCCACATGCTCTTTTGGGTGCCTGGGCAGACGACCAGACCTCAGCTGCCCCGAGGGACGGGAAAGATGAGCCAGGGAGGGGCTCCCCCAGCTCCAAAGACGTTCTGCTGCTCTGCGTGGTCCGACCCGCAGCCAACCGCCCCCTCCCCGTCCTCCCTGCTGGGCGTCCCTCGATGCCCTTGCTGTCTCTGCGCTGACCCTGTCCCCTCTCAGGCCCGCCGGGAGCCCCCTGCTGCCACCGCAGCCTCCCCACACGAGCTTCTGAGAGTGACTGTCGCTTCCCGCGGGGCCCCAAGTCTCTGCTGCTCGCTGACTCGCAGCGGGTCCCCCTGTTCCTGACCCGCCAGGGCCCGAGGGGCGGCTGTGATGGGCCAGGCCTGAGGCTGTGCTACTGGAGTCCAAACTGAGAGTGGGCCCGGCCTCCCAGAGGAGCAGGAGAAGAAGGGACAGCGGTCCTGGGTGCCCAGGCAGGACTGGAACCAGTCTTCTTGGCTCCTGCAATCCACTGACCCGGCCCCACCCGTGGTTCAGACCAGAATCTCCCAAACGGAGGGGAACGGTGATCAAGAATCTCCCTCCGGTGAGGGGGAGACACACCTAAAACAGCACCCTCTCACCCTGTCCTCCGACTCCGCCGCATTTTTCTTTCCTGTGCCGCTCACTCCCTCACATCCGGGGCTGTGGGGTTCTTGTCTGTTTGCCCCACTAGCAAGCAGACTTGGGGGCAGCAGAGCTGGCTTTGCTCCTCACTGGGTCCAGGGCAGCCTGCACGGGACTCCCTGGGGCCCTCCTGGCTGTTTGTTGATGGAAGGAACAAAGCAAGGAGTGCTTCATCGGGATGTGCCCCTGGGGTGGGGGTGGCAGGCTGTTGAGTCCATAAAGGGGGGCATTTAATGACACGTCCTGAGGCCCATTCCTGCATCTTCACATGCCTGTGCGTGGGCATCCTCTTCTAGCACCTTCTAGCACCTTCTAGCACCATCCATCCAGAGCCCCAGATCCCTTCTGTTCCCATGCAGAGTACAGCTTGTGTCCACGAGACCGTCTTGGGTGTTGGGCCCCAGGAGGCACGTTTCCCACTGCAGTTGAGGACGGTCTTATTTTTCTGCTCTGTGGCTGTGCTCTCGAGGTCGCGAGGAAGACCCAGCACTGCCACGGAGGAGGGACGCTTCTGAGAGTCAGACGCTCCGCTTGTGGCTGGAGGCGGTGGCATCCTCACGGTCGCTGACTGCGCAGCTGGGGCCGTCACCAGGTCCCACGGCAGGGGGAGGGAGGGCTTGGACAACAGACATTTGTCTTCTGTGGTTCTAGAGGCTGGAGTCCCAGATGGAGGTGTCACAGGGTCGGGGGCACTCCTGAGGTCTCTCACCACCCCTGCGTGTGTGTGTGTGTGTGTGTGTGTCCTGATGTCCTCTTCGTGGAAGGACGCCAGCCCAGTGACATGAGGGCCCACCCCAAAGACCTCGGTTAGCCTTAATTATCCTTTAGAGACCCTCTATCCAAACATACTCACATTGGGGTCAGGGCTTTGCCCTGTGAAATTTGGGGGGACACGGTCTATTAGACATCGACCAGTGGGGTGCCTCAGGCACTGAGGGGAGCAAGGCTCCAGCTGGCCAGGCCAGGCGTCGCGGGAGAACACCAGTGCCCTCCCAGCGGCCAGGGAGGGAGGTGTGTGGACGCACCAGGGCTGAGCCCCGGTGGGGGGCAGTGGCCCAGCTGGGAAGGAGCCGGGGAGAAGAGGGTCCCCAAAGTGTTGTAACTAGAGGAGAAACCAGGTATGATGGATGTCGTAGGACCATCTGGACAGCTACAGAACAGCCCAGGGGGTCCCCCCGGTGCCTGGCCAGCCATGGGCTCCCACCAGGCAGCGCCCCCAGTGCCCCCGGCCAGGCAGAGAGCCCAGCGCGGGGCCTTAATGTGGCACCCGGCCGCCAGCTCCTCGGATCCCATCGCCAGCTGGAGCAGAGGCCTCGCTCCCCCCACCCCCGAGCGTTTCGCAGAAGTCAGAAGTTGCAAAACACCGTGGAGGCCTGTGGGGACCCAGGCCGCTCCCGACCTTCCCTTTGGTGTAAACAAAGAAGCTGCCAAATGGACCGCTCGCTCCCTTATCCTTCGCTGGAGGGGCGGCAATCCATCACCCTGGTTTGGAGCGCGGGCCCCCCGGCAGGACCCACGGGCTCCCCCGACTGGGCCTGGCGCGCGCGGATGTTTATTCGGCCCTGTAATTAAAGAGGAATGTTAAGTGTGCGGCGGGGCTCGTCCAGATGCAGAAGGATCTGGAACAATGTAACCCCTTGAGAGGAGCTTAGGAAGGGGGAAAAAAACACATTGACAAATAACAAATTTGGAAATAACAGATCACTTCAGTTTGGGACACATGCAAGTTTCCTAGACTTGGGGTTTTTGTTCTTGTTTTTTTTTTAAACGAAGATCCTCCGAGAAGTCACCAAAAGGAGGTCAGTTGGAATAACAATTTCAGGAGAGCCGTTAGAAACGCCACAAAGGTAAACGTGTGGACATGGTGCATTAGGGGGTCGGCAGTGTGTGCGAGGGTCATTTGTCCAAGGAGCGGCTGAGCAAACACCGGTGCGCAACCTCACAGGTCCCCCGCACACCCGTTAGGGCCCAACTTGCACATCTTCAGCGCCGCCTTTCACGGGGAGGACGGTTGGCTACCGTCAGAGCCGCCCAGCAGGGCCTCCTTAGGCGGCACCAGCCCAGGGGGCCTAGATGCCCGCATCGCTGATGAGGAGCCCGGGGTTCTCCCCAAATCCCAGGGCTGCTGGGGCCGGAGCTCCGCTTGGGACTGGTCTCTCCTGGCTGCGGGGCAGGTGCGTCCCCTAGCCCCTGCCCAGCCCAGCCCAGCCCTGCCCCACCCCACCCAGCCCTGCCCAGCCCCTGCCCAGCCCCTGCCAGGGAGGGAAGCCCCAAACAGGCTGAGAGGGAGCTTCCTACCTGACCTCCGGTGACCGGTGGAAGAGGTGCTTTGGGCCTGGGTGCTGCCCCACCAGCAGGGTTCTCGGGCCTGCGTGGGCCACACTGCGCTGCGGGGCCAGGGGGCAAGCTGACAGAGCCAACCTGGGAGGCCGTGGGTGGCGACGCGGGACGTGCGCGTGCGGTCACGGGCGCGAGGGGTGATGCATTGCTCTGGGCTTGCTCGGTCCTAGAAGGTCAGCTTCTGGAGCGAGTGAGGGGGGACAGCCAGCCTTCAGGCACCGTCAAGGAAGGAGGCCGAGGCTCGGTGTCCTTAAGCAAGAGGCCGCATCCTTGTATGGGAACAAGCACAGCAGGACCCTGGTCAGCCTCGGCCTGCTGGTGGGGGACCGGTGCCGGGAAGCCCCTCCTCCCCAAGTGATGCGAAGGGGTCGGTCCTCATGGGATGGAAGCCCAGCATCTCCAAGGCCGCTTGCCCAGGCTCGACCCCTGCCTCTCCTGTTTCAGAGGTTGGAGGGCTTCTCCTTGGCTCCTCTTGTGGCCACAGAGGGTGCTTGTTCTGGTCTGTGGGTCATGACAGGAGGCCTGTAGGCTGGGGGGACGGGATCCCGGGGAGCTCTCTAGTAGGGCTTCCGGTCTCCCTCTGCCTGTGACCTCCTGCTCAGTGCCTGTCCACCTGGGCAAGAGTACGGCCCCCTTGCACACCCACATTGTCCGGACCGTGTAGCCTTGACTCCTTCATCCCCTTGGCCCCTCAGGCTCGGTGCTGCCCTGGGTGCGAGCCAGCCCCCCGGGTCCCTCTGACCTTCCTCTGCTGTGTAAGCAGCAGACACCCACCTTGGAAGGAAGAGTCCTGTCGGAATTTTGACAGAAACCGGACTAAGTCCAAAGACCGCCTCAGGGGGCACTGCCGTCTTGAATGACGTTGTGTCTTCCATGAACATGGGATAACTTTCTGCTTAATGTTTATTTTAATTTAAGGTATTAAATTGACTGTAGCAGTATTTTGGAGTTTTTCAGGGTAAAGTGTTAAGTTCCTTCCTTAGCGTATTAATCTTTAGACACCACTGCCAGTAGAATTATTTATTTTATTTTCAGATTGTTCACTGTCGGCACAGTTCACACTCGGACGACATGCGTCTGGATTGCATGGGTTCACTTATATGCAGATGTTTTCTTTTTCTTTCCTTTTAAAAAATATTTTATTTATTTACTGAGAGAGAGAGCGAGATCGTGGAGAGGGGCAGAGGGGGAGAGAAAGAGAGACTCACAGGCAGACTCCACACTGAGTGTGGACCCCAAAGTGGGGCTCGATCGCACAGCCCTGAGATCATGACGTGAGCTGAGCGTCCAGTCAAGAGTTGGACGCTCAGCTGACTGAGCCACCCAGGTGGCCCGTAGATGTTTTTCAATAAACATACTGGAAAAGTTTCTGGAAGTGTGACAATTTGATGAACCACAGAGCTTAGAAGTATCCAATGATAATGTTTTCAATACTGTATTATGAATATGACTATCATCCTGTATGCCATAAAAACGTAATAACTCTTTATTGGTTAGTATACAGGCGAGGCTACCGTGAAGCAATCGTCTTGATTACACAAGGCCACCATAAAGCAATCATATTGCTGCTTCTTTGTTTACAATGCACGAATCAATATACCTGTAAGAAAATAAAATTTTTCACATTATCTTTTCTTTTCTTTTTTTTTTAGAGTTTTTTATTAGAGCTTGGTTATTTTTTTCAAGTAATCTCTACGCCCAACCTGGGGCTTGAACTCATGACCTTGAGATCAAGAGTCACACACTTCACGGACGGAGCCTGCCAGGTGTCCCCACACAATGTTTGCATTTTTGACGTGTAGTGTTAGTGATGCGCATTAGACTTGTGTGATATACATTACACAGTGTCCCGTATCTTATATGGCAGTATTCGTCTTGCAAACCGTGTAACTGTAATTCATCTTGCGAACAACGTCAGCTGATGCTATTGATAGGGACACGGCAGTCCTGGCTTCTCCTCCTGGTGACTTGGTTACTCACACTTGCTTTTCTCGAGCTTACTTCATTGTAAGAACACAGCATATGGTACACGTAACGCAGAGAGTATGTGCTCATTGACCGTTTATGCTGACAGTAACGTTTCTGGTCAACCGGAGGCTGTTAGTAGGTAAGTTTGGGGGGAACCAAAAGTTCTATGTGGATTTTTGGTTGTACAGGGGGAAGGGGGAGCGCTGGCCGTCCAATCCCTCTATTGTTCAAGGGTCTACGGCATACAAGGAAAGGACTGAATTTTGGCCATTGACCTGGACCCTGGGATGTCGGTAAGCTAGTTCAGTTCTAACTTAAGAAAATTTGGGGGGGAGTGGGGGCTGGGTGGCTCAGTTGGTTAAGCATCCGACTCTTGATTTCGACTCTTGATTGTGTCAGGGTCGTGAACTCGAGCCCCACCGTGGGCTCTGTGCTCAGTGGGGAGTCTGGAATTCTCTCTGCCTTCTCCCTCTCCCCCCTTGGCTCTCTCTCTGAAATAAGTAAATAAATAAATATTGTTTTGAGGAGAGAGTCCTGAGAATTTTCTATGTGGATTAGAAGATTTAAATGAAAAAATCATTTCTTTAATGTACGTTGGACCATTTAGGTTTTATCTTCTTGAGTAAGTCTGGGTAGCTTTTGTTTTTCAAAGAATCGGTCCGTTTCCTCGAAGTGGTTAAATGCAAAAAGATGATCCCATTATTGTCCTTTTAGTACTTGTGTGGTCTGAGTGGCATCCCTTCTTTCATGTTCAGTGTTAGTAATTTGTGTCTTTTTTTTTACTTGTTGGTCTTGTCAGGGTTTTACTAATCTTACCAAAGAACCAGCTTTAGTTTAATTGATTTTTCTCTATCATCTCACTGTTTTTAAGTCCATGGATTTCTGCTGATTTCTTTCTGATTTATTATTTCCTTCCTTCTGCTTGATTTGGATTTATTTTGCACTCGCTTTTCTAGATTTTAAAGGAGAAGCTTAGGCTGCTGATGTTTCTACTCGTGCAAGCGTTGAATTACTGTAAATTCCCCTCTAAATAAACCTTACTGACATGCAATCAGCGTTTCTAGGCTGGCTTTTCATTTTCATGCCATTCAAAGCATTTCCAATTTCCCTGGAGGCTTCTGTTTTGACTCGTTTCAAAGTGTATCCTTTCGCTTCTAAACGTTTGGGGGATTTTTTTTTTCCAGAATCTTTTTCATCTGGATCTCTAGGTTAACCCCGTCTTTCTTAGAGAACGTGATCTTTGTACTCAGGTATTTTGCATTTCTCAGTGTTGGTTTCATGGGGCTGGAAATGACCGACCGCGGGGAATATTTCTGGTGCTTTAGAATGTGTATTCTGCTCTATGAAGCAAATCATCCTATAGAAGCCCATGAAGTCAAGGTCATGGATGACGCCTTTCTTCTACGTTCTTGCTGACTTGCCACCTCCTTTTCCCACTCTTACCTCCAAGCAGAGTGTTGGAGTCTCCAACTATAACAACTGCGGGTCCGTCTGGTTCTCTTTCAGTTTTAAGAATGTTCACTTCGTGGGGTCCGAGCCGGTTGTCAGGTGCGTCTGTATTTAGGGTTATTCTGTGTTTTGAGGCCATTCATCCTTTATGGGTATTTTATGTCCTGATCCTTTCCCTTGTTCCGTGTCTAGTTCTCCTAATATGAATACGGTCTGTGCAGCTTTTAGTTTTTTGGGACACACGTTTTGTTTCGGCATAATGAGGTCTACACTAAGTGGACCTAAGACCGGAGCTCACCACTTTGATGCCCTGAGTGCAGCTGAGGATGTCACTGCGCGTTCAGTTGTCCTTTCTCACCGGTCCTCTCCGGTCTATGACTGCACCTCAGACTTTTGCTCGCTTTTTAGGAACTGGACAGTTTGAGGAGCCCTGCCTGGCTGGGTATTTTACGGAAGGCCCCTTAAGTCGAACTCGTCTGATGCTTTTCTCCTCATCGATCTGCGATTATGGGCTCCGGCTTTCTTACAATTCGTGGGGTTCCTAGCACGGTGGTTACAGTGGCTCTCCCGTGAGTGCTCTCTGCCTTGGCTGTCCCTCTGCGTCCCCCCACCAATGAGCGTCGCCCCAGGCTCACTGTAAGAAAACAGCGAGGTGCAGGGAGGTCTTCTCCACCTCCATTGCCCCAGACGGCTTGGGGTTTCCTGAAGATCATGGTATTTCAGGGAATCCACTTGTCTATAGAGCGACCAGGTCAGGGACCGGGTCTTACTCATTTTCACATTCTCTCGGCCATCTAGCCCTTCCCGCTCAAAATCGGCCCAAGGACCACGGGTGTCCCCTGGGACCCCGTTGAGTGCAGGTGGTCCGACACCGCCCCGCAGTCCCACAGAATCCGGATCTCGCTATGGGTGATTCACGTGCACACCGCAGCTTGGGAATCGCTGGTTTTATGGGGGCCTCGCCAAATTTGTGTCGAATGAGTTAATTCATGGGTGGCGGCAGCTGGTGTTTCCTTGTCCCAAGGGACGCAGTTGGGGTGAGCTCGTGCCCCAGGTCTCCTAGAGGCGAGGGCTCACATTGGCAGCGGGGCTGACGTCAGAAGTGCCATCTGAAGCGACGGGTGTGTTGAATCTCGGCTGCTTCCTCCCATGGCAGAGGAGGACCGTGTCCTTACATCATGCATGGGAACTCGGGAGACATTCGTGGGGCGCCCGGCACCCGGCACTGGATCCACGGCCCGGGCTCAGCGATGTGCGTGGTTTCATTTCTTTGTGGCACCTGCTAGCCTTGTTTATTTCCAGCGAGCAGATTCGCTCCGGTTGTGAAAGGACATTCAGTTCTTCTTTGGAGGCCATTGCCTCCTGGGTAGAAACACGTCCGCAGGGATGATAGCAAGGCTTCTGCAGGAATTTCTGTCCCCCACGTCATGACAGGGGTTGCCCGAGCGTCTGACTGCCCGGATAGCGCACCTAGAATCTTTGTAACCCGCCTGATTATCTAGACTCTGAATCTGTCGGAAGAGCCTGGGAGTCTGTCCAGCTTCCTCTCTTTCTCCAGAGTTGGCGCTCGTTATCCCGGAGGGAAATACTACAAATATAGCCACTCGTGAGATTTCAAGATTTCAACACCTCCTGTCACAATAATCGCTTGGTTCGTAGAAAAATAAACTTCTCCGGCTCCCTTGAAACCTTGTGGTTTGTTCTTCGGACTCTTGGAGATGAGTCCATAAGAGGCAACAAAGGTCAAATGACCGTCCCGGTCTCTCCTCGCGGCCCAAGGACCCCATGGGTACCTTGTCGCTCAGCTGCCACTTGTTTCAGACTGATTTTCAGTAATTTCTCCTTCTGCCGATGGCCTGCCCCATGGAAGGTCGTTGTAACGTTGTAACGTTGTTTGGAACTTTCTGTGGAAAACAAATGTTTTTTGTTTTGGTGCGTCTTGACTCCCCAATATAAATATTATAGAGAGACAAAATCATAAATTGATGAAATATGGGGGTTGGATGGAAAGGCGAAGAGTTTTGCCCAGAGTTCCAAAGCTCGGGTGTGCCTGAGTCAAGAGCAGACAGTTTTCTGGCTCTCGGTTTGGTTCAAAGTTTTAGATATTTTGTGCCCTCAAGCTCCTGTGGGTAGAGCAGCCCTCTGACCCCTCGCCTCGCCTGCGTCCCCTTTGGTGACAAGTCATCGTTGCTGCGGTGCTTGTGGGAGACCCTCTGCCTCCTAGAATCTTGGGGTATTTTATTTATAGCATGATGTGTGCTGGGTATGCGTCCCTGAGGCACAGCTCAAAGGACATATTTGACTGAAGGTTTCAGCCCTGCCTCTTGGCGCGAGACTCTACTGCCTCTTTAGTTCACCTTGTGTCTGCTCAAAATCGTAACAGCCAGCAGCCCCCAACGAGTCACCAAGGCGGTCCAGTGACCTTGGGTCTGAGCTTGGACGTCTGCCTTCGATAAACCTTCATGGATAAGACTCCTTGGGTTTTCCCCGTGGCAGACTGTGCTGGCAGATGGGACAACTGTCAACCTCTCGTAATGTGCAGGTCGTGCAGGTCGTCTACAGGACTGGTTGTTGCCTTTGTCTCTTTATCTGATGTGCTCCCTAATTCCGTAGGGCCAGGTTTTCTGCTGGGTTCTGGGGACAAGACGCCAACAGAGAAGTCACCATGGGGCCTTTGTGGACTTTGTGGGCAGGGTGTTTGTGTCCATTGTCCCCGCCAAGCATTGACGGGCCTAACCCTCCAAGATGGCTGACTTTGGAGATGGGGCCTCAAGGAGGTCGTTAAGGTTAAATGAGGTCACAAGGGTAGGGCCCTGATCTTAGAGGACCGGGGTCCTGCTGAAGAGAGACAGCAGAGCTCTGTCCCTCTCTCTGTCACGTGAGGACCCAGTGACAAGATGGTGTCTCTGGACCATGGGGAAGGGGGCTCCCCCAGACAGGCCGGCAGCTTCCAGAATCATGACCGTCAGTGCCCCAAGTCTGAGCAGCCCGGTCTGGTCCATGGCATCTGCTTTGGCCCACAGCCTAGTGAGGATGACGAACATCACTCTGAGTCACAGGATACTCGCCCAGTGTGGTGCTGACCAGTTGTGGGGGACGCAGGTGTTGACTCAGGGGAGAACTTGGGTGTCCTGGGGCGGAGCGAGAGGACTAGCCCGGAGGGGAAGAGGGACGGGGACGGCTGAGGGCAGGGAGTCAGCTGATCAGACTCTCACACACCTGCTGTGACCGCGTGGTGCCTGGACAGTGGCCAGGGCCCACGTGGGACCCAGCGACAGGGGTGACTTGGAGGTCCATCGGTGTGTCCTGGCGGGTGGACAGCCCGGAGAAGTCCCGCAGTCCCAGGGCCCACGGTCTCTGGCCCCAGGCAGCCTGAGGTCGGCTTCCCAGAGGGAGCCCTCGGAGGGCAGGGAGTGTGGTCTGCAGGGGCCCCGGGCACGGGCTGCCCCACACGTGGTGCCCAGCCTTGCCCAAGCAGCATTTCTTCGAGTGGGCTTTGCACACCCAAGGAGCGGCGTGCGGCCCCGGCATGGTCAGGGTGGCCTCGCAGGGACCCCGCGGGACAGCTGGCCGGCAGCCTGGGGTCCCCCTCATCCGGGAGTGGGCACTTGCATCCACGGGCGGCTGCCATGGCTTCCGAGGACATTTGAAGTCCCCCAGCGCACAGTCCGGCCAGCAGGTGAGGGCGGCCAGTCTCCCTGGAGTGTCTGTGCTCACCCACCGAGCCCATCGTTAAGGACACATTAAACGTGTCACGAGTATTTTAAAAAGTGCTTCTCGGAAAAAGTTATTTTTTTCAGATTTTAAAGGTAATACTTGCAAGTTAAAGAGCCTCAACATATAGAAAAATAAAGATTTCTTCTAAGCCCACCCACCAGAGACTGTCTATTATTAATCTGTGGTGTAGACGCATTATGCGTGTATATATATTTTATGTATGGTTTATTTTTCTCGGTGTTGGGATTTCTTAAGCGGTATTTGAGACCTCAGGGTGACACGTACCTAACATAACATTTACCGTCTTACCCATTTTTACGTCTACAATTCAGTGGTGTTAAGCACGGTCGCACTCTTGTGTGGCCACACCCACCAGCCCCTTCCAGAAAGTTCTCATCTCCCCAAAGGGAGGCTCCGCCCCCCTGAGCACTAACTCCACCCCCAGCTCCTGGCTCCTCCCCCTCCCCCCGCGGCCTGTGTCTCCCTGACCCAGACTCCCCAGGATCCTGGTGTAAGTGGAGTCAGACCGAGCTCATCCCTCTGCGCTGGGCTTAGCATCATGTCCTCAAGGCTCATCCAAGGCGGAGCCTGGGTCGGAATCCGCTTCCTGTTTAGGGGTGAATCCCAGTCCTCATTCCTGATCAGAACTGGATCCTTCTCCTCGTATCGTGGCTTCCTGTGACTTGCTTGCTTTTGCCTTGGCAATGGCTTGGCCTCTAGTCATCACCGCACACTCTTCTCTTGCTGTGAGTGCAGTGGCAGAAACGGGAAGAAATGGCAGTTGCACTTTCGTGCGTCCAATGCCCACTGCCAGCTCTCCCAGCCCCTCCGGGGGACCCTGGGGTCTAGCTGCCGGTTTCCTCCCCCTGCCGGCGGTGGCGGGGGAGTCACTGACGTTCAGACCTGGACGCACCTTCCCCATCCATCTCCGGGGACAGAGCCTTGCTGGCACCTCCCGTCCCTGCCGGCCGCCGTGCCGGCGGGCTGGGGTTGGCCTGTTTGTGGTGGGGACCCGAGCAATTGCAGGGTGCTGTCGAGGAGAACAGGCCTGGCGGGTTGCAGCCAGGTGCTCAGGGGCCGCGCCGAGCTTCCTGCCATCACGTGTGCTGGGCTCAGAGCTGCTGCGGCATTTCCTGACCGAGGGTCCTGCCTCGTGTCCTCGGAGCTGGCTGCATCCAGGACGGGCAGGAGGGCAGCAACGCTGAGGTGCTGGAAACCACAAGCCTTCAGGACCGTGCACCAAGGTCCCTCCCGCCGTGGGGAAGAGCGCGTCCTTTCCCCTCTGCAGGGAGCAGGCTGGGCCGCGGTCTTGCGGGGCTCTCTTGGCCAAGAGTCGACGGCTCCCTGTGTCCCCAGAGGTGCCCCAGAGAGTTTCTAAGGAAGAATGGTGGACACCGTGTGTGTCTAGAGGCAGAGGGAGAGTCTCCAGCACCCCCGGGAACACAGTCAGAAGCATGCGGGTTATAGTGCTTGTGCAGCTGGGGGTCTGGGAGGCTCCTGCTAGTCTCTCGGCAAACCGGTCAAGTCGGTCTTCCGACGCCCACTCCGTCGATGGGAAGCATCTCCAGATCCGTGACTTGCCCAGATTTGTGCCGAAATTTGCAGAGCGAGTGACAGGCAGAGTTAGAGTCGCACACCGCAGCTTTTTAGGTTCGTCTGTAAGTTCCTAAAAGGAGTGGCTCGTTCTCGGTTGACTGCGGGTCGTGACGCAGCCGGCTAGAGACTTGGGAAGACACCTAAGAGGGACACGCAGCGTGCCGCGCCCAGGACACCCCCCGAGGTCCAGGCCTCATGCCACCTGCTACTTCAGGCTTTTAGACGCCTTTGTTACTAGCAC
>JAQQSY010003776.1:0-12740 GCA_028646535.1 Procyon lotor
TTTTTTTTTTTTTTTTAAGATTCAGTAAGTTTCATTCCAACCATGAGATTTTAAGCTTTTAAGAAAAATAGGTTTTATTAAAAATACAGATTCCCTGGTCCTATCTGGACCGACTGAATCAGGATATTCAAAGAAAAGGCTGAGGAAATGGTACACTTTGAAGGCATAGTCCAGGTAATTCTTACCAGGAAAGACTGAAAACTATTGTTTTCATTTAGTGCTTCTCAAAAACCTTAAGTTCTCACAGTCAAGTGGGGAATTTGTTAAACCACAGAAAATGCACTCTAAGGGATCATCCCTGGCCCTAAAATATGAGGGTCTGAATGTCACACAGAACCAACTGAATCACCTTCCAAATTTTAACCATCTAAACCAAATGCCTATCACCCTTTCACCCATACCCATCAGTCCCCTGAAAGCTCACAGGTTGAGTCTAGCTCACTGGCCAGAGGCTCTCATCGAAAGCAAAAATAAATTTTTTAATAAAGATTTTATTTATTTGAGAGAGAGAGAGGGTGAGAGAGAGAACATGAGAGGGGAGAAGGTCAGAGGGAGAAGCAGACTCCCCATGGAGATGGGAGCTCGATGTGGGACTCAATCCTGGTACTCCGGGATCATGACCTGAGCCGAAGGCAGTCGCTTAACCAACTGAGCCACCCAGGCGCCCAAAAATAATTATTTTTGATAGGTGTTATTGTTTCATCTCTTTTCCTTCATATCATATATTCATTACTTTTTATATTCATTACATGAATAGTTGGAAGGGGACTTAAGATTCATTATAAATTAGGAGACTGAGGGGTACCTTGGCTCGGGTCATGATCTTAGAGCCGTGAGACTGACTCTTGGCTTTGGCTCAGGTCATGATCTTAGAGCTGTGAGACTGAGCCCCACACGTTGGACTCCACGCTGAGTCATGGAGTCTCAAGATTCTCTCCCTCCTTCTACCCCACCCCCAAGAGCAGGCAAATGCTCTCTCTCAAAAACAAAAACAAAAAAATTGGAAGATTAAAACTAGAGGCCAATTAACTTGTTCAAGACCTGCGAGCCATAAGATTTTCAGTTTTCCAGTTAGGAAGCTCCACTCCTGAGCTTCCTTCAAGCAAACAGGGTGCCTGGGTGGCTAAGTGAGTTAAAGCCTCTGCCTTCGGCGCAGGTCATGATCTCGGGTCCTGGGATTGGCTCAGGTCATGATCTCGGGTCCTGGGATGGAGCCCTGCATCAGGCTCTCTGCTCAGCAGGGAGCCTGCTTCCCCGCCCCTCTCTCTGCCTACTTGTGATCTTTCTCTCTCTGTCAAATAAATAAATAAAATCTTTAAAAATAATAATAAAGTTCTTAAGCAAACAGCATACAAAGTTTTGCCACCTCTACTTTCTTCTCAACATTTAACAAATCCAACTAATCATCTATTTCTTTTGGATTACTGAAGTTCATGTGAACCCACTAAAAACTTTATAAAAAGCCATAAAATCATTAACCACTCCAGTTTTAAACAGTTCCCCAGTTGGAAGGCGGGGACTCAATATGCAGATTTTTAAATGGCTATAATCTGCATGAATCTTCCTCCCCAACCCTCTCTCTATGCAAACCTAAAGCTGTGTACCTGCCCAACAAGTTCTTTTCTAAAGACTTAAAACAGCATTGTTGATAATAACAGGCAAAAGAAATCTAACTGAACAATTTAATAAACATTCTTTTTTTTTCATCTTTAATAAATATATTCTCTTACCTTTCTTTGAAGACTTGAAGTCCTCGAACCAATCCTTCCAAACACAGGAGATCATATCTATTGGCAGGGACGTCAATTTTGTAAAGAACAACATCAGAGGCTCCCTCTGCCTTTTCATTACCTTGTTCCTTACTTAAGATTTCTTTCTCAGAAGTCTAAAACAAGCCCAAAAATAAAGCGAAACAAATCTAAATTCTTTGGAAAAAGTTGTTGTCAGTGCTATAAAGGGGCACCTGGGTGGCTCAGCTGATTGAGCACCTGGCTCTTGGTTTCAGCTAAGATCATGATCTCATGGGTGGTAAGATCAAGCCCTGGGGCAGGCTCCCCAGTCAGCAGGGAGTCTGCCTATAGGTTCTCACCCTCTGTCCCTCCCCCCACTCGAGTACACACGCATGCTTACTCGCTCTCTCCCAAAATAAATCTTAAAAAAAAAAAAAGTAATTATACATGTTCTTTCCTGCAATAAAACGTGTTTTCTATACCTGCAACAAAAATATTAAATATTATCACAGCAACAGAAAATAATTTTTTGCTGAGTTCAAACACCTAACATCCTCAGTCATTTCATAACAGCATAACTCCTCTACAGCAAGGGTCAGCAAACTATGGCCCAGTGGCCAAAATCATACCTGCCACCTCTTTTTCTAAGTTTTAGTGGAACATCACCAGGCCCATTTGTTTACATGTTACCTATTGTGACTTGCATACTGTAACAGCTGAGTTGGGATAGAGACTACATCACCTACAAGATTTACAATCTGGCCCTCTACAAAGAGTTTACCCAACCCAGATTTAAAAGAAAATACCACCAGTACACAGAGCAGCAAGAATAAAAAGCATCAAAGAGGCAAAGTAAATAAAGATGATTCACCAAATAAATAGGACTTCTTATAATAACTCTAAAAGCTAAATCCAGTAGGCACCCAAGTCTAGAAGCAACATGAGAATGATGCTCTCATTCTCTCAATGAGAGCTCTCACACTCTCGAACCCTGAGAATGTTTCACAAAACAAAACAAAAAACAAACATCTGAAGAGATCAGAACTGTGGTGTAAATTAGGAAAGATTATAGGGACAATGGGAAGCTACCTAATGACAGTAAAGGTATAGAGCAGTAAGAATAAAGGCAACCAAGAAGAGAAGAAACACTAGTATAATTCTAATGCAGTAGGCAGAAGCTTAGAATACCTCACCACATGCTAGCAGAGAATACAGATTTTCTTAAAAATAACCATTTGGCAAGAATCACCATGATATACCACATGATACACTCCTGAGATAAGATACTGTAGGTCACTTCACTTCAACTTAAAAAAGCAGCAATTCTATTGACCTCTTTGACTGAACTCTAAATTCTAATTCTTCTTCCTCCTCCTGTCTCCTTTCTTGTCAGGCTCTCACTCCCTCATCATAGGGGATGAGGCATTTCGGGAGGGACCCATATGCCAAAGGGGAGAAAATGTGGTAAGCAGAGAAATTAAGACATCTGAATTAAAGAAGAAAAAAGCCCTACTCCCTTTGCAAAAAAGACACACCAGTTTAAATCTTTCGTTTCAGTATCTCAATTCATAATAAGACTGCATCTGAAGACTGGGTTTGTGAGAGCTAACCATGTGGTTATCCATGGTTACACAGCTAGTGAACATGGGAGCTTGAACTGAGATTTTCTGATATCCAGTTCGAGGCTCTTACATATCACACAGCCTCAAAGAGAACTGAAGTCTAATTATTAATAGCAACTTGGAGAAATCTTAGCCAATTTCAAGCATAAAGATGCTCATTAACAAAAAAACTTCCTATAACATCAGTAGAAAAGCAGCAGAAAAAATGAGTCAATGTACATTTTTGTCAGCCTAAACCTTGTAGTGTTATAACACTGAATAGATTAAGAAAGTAAAAGGCTTTAAAAAAACACTCATTTTAAGAGAAATATGAAATTATCATTTTAGTTATAAATACAATGTCTTATGTGATCATTAGTTACATTTTGCAAGTCAACTTTTTAAAAGTATTTTAATTATACAATTCAAAGACCAGGAAGATGCTTCATAATGATTTTTATGAGCAGCTCTTCAAAATCTAGAAGATCATCACTTCTCAGCCTTTGGCTAAGATCAAATGCAAAAACTAAAAGATCACTTTACAATATCAATGTATACAGTAATGATTAGGAATAAATTAACACCGGTGAACTAGGACTAGAGGAAGCAGGAATGGCAGTAGAGCACAGAAGTAGTGAAGGAGCAGGAGCCACGGGCCACATGAACTCTAGCTAAAGCAACATTTCCATTGCTCCCTAGGCTCCTTTCCGTAACTGATTTGTAAAAATCACTTCACTGCCAGGGAGCACACACTCATTCTGAGTTACTCACCAGTAACCAGATGGGTCTATCCATCTCCACAGCATCAGCCTGATTAACTTGAGATGACTGCATACAACTTAACACATGAACCCCCTTGAGATTTTAAAGAAAGCAACAGATACTCTTAGAACTGGAGCTTAGTGCCTTAACACCAAGAGCACAGAAATTGCAAGAGCCCACAAATGTTCCATCTGAGTCTAACCGTAAGGTAACAAAATACAGTAAACCTCTGGAAAACATGATTATACATGAAACATTTAAAAAGTATTCAATACATACAATTTCATCAAGCTCCAGACCAAATTCAAAACATAGTTCATCAAATTCTTCGTCAGCTGTAAAAACAAAACAAAACAAAAAACAAAAAGAGAGATTGCTAATTTTAATCTGCTCAGCTTAAATGAAAGAAGTATGTAAACTGCATTTTCTTAATAACTGTCCAACACCAAGCTAGTATCAGGCATCAGATAGCACCATTTTAAAACCAACAAAAGGGACCAAAACAAAACAAAAACCCTCAAAAGAAAACAACTATTTGAGGGCTGATTCATTTAATAACAACTACTGAATTAAGTTACCTGCAGTGGGAAACACATTTACTTGGAAAAACAACTTAGGTAGGGATCAAATGTAAAGTAGGCTCCAAAACACAGATCCAGCACAATGGGATAATGTCATGTAAGTCCTAGCATTTAAAATTCTGAGGCCTGATAGCAGGCTTTGGAGGCAGGCCAATCAGACTTTGAACTCCTGACTATTCCTATACTAGTTCTGAGAGCTTGGCACCTTATTTAAACTTCCTGATACCTAGGCCTCACCCATAAAGTAGCATTTTACAGCCACTTATTTTTAGCATGGAACTCTGGGAAAGATTTCAATGATATTATGCAAGTAATGGACTTGGCATAGCACTCCAAAACATAGTAGGTCTCCAATAATTAACAATTCTCTTGCTTGAAGTTATATTCTACTTTGCTACCTCATACAGCATTTGGGGGGAGGCTGTCCCCCCAAAATTGAACACAAACCATCGTTACTAGTATATTCTAGTGAAAAGCTGGTCTTAAAATTCTGACCCTGACAATGAACTTCAAGTCAACACTTAAGAGTTATCTACTATATGCCAGGTGCCATACTCAGTGCCAAGGCTACAAAAATAAAAATTCCTACTCTAATAAAGAAATTAGATGTGTAAACATAGTTATGTTAAGTGTAAGGTACAGATGTGGCACAAAGAAAGTAATCAGCTTCACTCAGAGTCAGCTAAGACTTCACACAAAGGCTGAGTTCATCAGGCAGAGACTGGGGAATGGGACAACAGCATGGAAACTTTGGAAAGGTCAATAGGGATGAAGCATAAGGATAAGGCCAGGAAGCAATACAATGCAGCAAGCAGAAAAGAACCCACAAGCCAAGGGATGTGCTCTGTCCCACCTCCATCCAGGCAGTGGGGGTTACCCTGAAGGATTTCCCACTGAACAACAGAATGATTAGATCTGACTTTAAAGAATGGTGGCAGAGTGGTGGATGGACTGGAGCAAGGAGGCTTCTGCAACAGTACAGGGGAGGCACGGCGGGGACCTGACTGAAGGAGTAACAGTGAGTACAAGGAAGGAAGAATGTGAGGAACGTCAAGGGCAGATTCCATTAGGCTCAGTGACTGGATGGGAGGTGGGAATGGTGGGAGCAGGAAGAGTTTAGAGTCCGGGGTCTGTAGCGTAGGTCCGTTAACTAGGGCCAGGAACAACAGACGTCCCCGGTGATCCCTGCTCTTGGTATTCACACCCTTGTGTAAATGGAGGTCTAAAGCAACCACAGAGTGATCCTGGAAGCATATTCCTCAGCCAGCCAAGCCTCCAGATGACTGCAGGTCCAGCTGACCGCTTGCCTGCAACCTAGTCAGAGACCTAGAGCCAGAACCACCCAGCTAACACTCCTCAATCCCGTTCTCACAAACTGAAATAATCACTTGTTTTTACACTCCTGTGTACTGGGGTAATTTGTCATGCAGCAATAGAGAATAGACTCTAGTCCCTGGAAGTGGAGTGCTGCCCTAATAAAATATGGGGGAAACATGGGAACGGCTTTAGAATCAGGAGGTGGGCTTTGACCAAAGTACAAATCAAAACCTCAAATGCCTTGAAAAAGCCGTTACAAGAAGCCTCATGGCCTTTAATAAGGATTCAGGTGAGGACATGGAGGAAACTGGGGGAGTGTTCCTGGAAACTGGAAAAGGGGAATCCTTTTTATATAAAGGCGGAAGTTTAGCAAGCAACCCTACTGCCCACTTACACAGGCTATTGAAAATGTCCTTGTACAACTAGGCGATGGAACTAAGATTCCCAACCAGTGCTACAAATGTTGCCTTGTTTTTTTCTTGCCCTTTATAACGTGAGAAGAGAAAAACTAAAGATCATTAAAAAGGAGCCACAACTTGATGGTTTTAAAAATTCTTAGCCTCCTAAGATGTAAAACAGTGCTAAAATTTAGGAAGGACTTCTGAGCAAAGAGTAAATCCATGGCTTTGCCAGGAAAGCATGCATGGTCCAAAAATGAAATCAAGGATATGATTGTAAAATCTTTATTTTTTTTAAGATTTTATTTATTTAACAGAGAGAGAGAGAGAGATCACAAGCAGGCAGAGAGGCAGGCTCCCCGCTGAGCAGAGAGCCCGATGCGGGGCTCAATCCCAGGACCCTGAGATCATGACCTGAGCCAAAGCCAGAGGCTTAACCCATGAGCCACCCAGGCACCCCTGATTGTAAAATCTTAAGACTCAGAAGGATTAATGGTACTATTTATTCAGATAAAATGCACTATAAGTTAAGGGTGTGCCTCACAAATTCAGTTACACAACTGAATTTAATCAAGGGCACTATCAGAAAAAGCCCAGGGTAAAAAACACCTTATTTCAGAGATTTGTGAGTGACATGGCTGTCCACTAATGAAATGGAAACTAGCAAAAGTCAATGAAGACCTGCAATTTTTTTTTTTTTTTTAAAGATTTTATTTATTTGACAGACAGAAACACAGAGAGGGAACACAAGCAGAGGGAATGGTAGTGGGAGAAGCAGGCTTCCTGCCGAGCAGGGAGGCCTGATGCAGGGCTCGATCCCAGGACCCTGGGATCATGACCTGAGCCAAAGGCAGACGCTTAATGACTGAACCACCCAGGCGCCCCAAGACCTGCAATGTTTTTAAGAGATACATATGCAGAAACACTGGAAGCCTGACCTGAAAGGGATAGAGGACAAAATGAAATCTTCCAACAGCCAAAATTCTATTAGCAACTAACAGACTGAAAAAACCAATCACATGTAAAGCACCTTCTTTCTTTCACACACACAAAAAAAAAAAAAAAAAAAAAAAAAAAAAAAAAATCACTCACTGAGTGCAGCCAAAAGCCTAGAGGGTAGGGCTAAAAGCCCCGGAGAATGATCCCAGGCCTTGAGACCTCATCAAGAAGGTCCAAAATGTGCCAGCTCAATTTCAGAACTGCCATGGACCAAGGACTCCTTTATGTCTCCCACTTTCCCTTCTGAAAAGTATAGCAGTTACCCTATGCCTATCTCGCCACTGGATATAAGTTGTTGGTGAGGCAGATCATGTCTCTCTTTAGTCTGAGGCCAAGAGTAACTATATTCAAGCGGCTGTACTTATGGAACTATACCTGAAGAGCCTCATCGACACCTGGCCCTGATTTACAGGAGATTCTAGATTGTGAGCTGCTGCTGTAAGAGGAGGACACTTCTGGAATCCTTGGGAAAGAGTGAGTAGATTTTACATGTAAGAGGAACATGAATCATTGGGGGCCAGAGGGCAGACTGGTAGGTAGTCAGCCTCCCAAACTACCTGTCTCCTGGTATTCACACCCTTGTGCGGTCCCCTCCACACTGAATTGGTCTGTGTGACCTAAAGAAGATGAGAAGGGAGGGCTATATCACTTCTGAGATCCTACTGAAAACCGTGCTTCTATCACTCTGAACGCTAAATTACCTGCTCTCTTGGGTCCTCTCACTCCGAGACAAACAAGCCACCATACTGCAAGCAGTCCTACGGAGAGGTCAAGGTGGGAGACACTGAAGTCTCGGACCAAAAGTGTACAAGGAGCAGAGGCCGGCCAACAACCACCTGAGTGAACCTGGAATTAGATTCTCCAACCCCATTTAGGACTCGAGAGGACTACAGACCCGGCACCCTTATGACAAGGTAGTAAGAGATCCAGAGCCAGAACTGCCCAACTAAGCCATTCCCCAATCCTGGACCCTCAGAAGCCATATAACAAATGATTGTTTTAAGCTGCTGAATTTTGGGGTAACTCATTATGCAGAAATAGATTACAATCTGGTCAGTAACCATTTAGTTATTAAATATTATTTAGTTATTAAAATACTGAATCTTTCAATGAATCCCAAGTATACAATTTGTTTTATTCCTTTTAGCTGTATTTCATGTGCTTAGAAACAAGAACAAAATCACGATTAATAATCCTAACAAAATGACACACCTAAATGACTACATCTTAGGGGTTTGTAGGACATACACAGTCTCTCTGACAGTCCTGTCAGCAATCATACCGAGGCAGAGCAGGACCAGAACTGAACGGTGATAATCAGTTAACAAGAAAAGGGACAAGAAAACACCTGAGGAAAAAGGTGATAAAAAGGTAGACTGAGAGGGATGTCTGGGCAGCTCAGTCAGTTAAGTGTCTGCCTTCAGCTCAGGTTATGATCCCAGGGTCCTGAGATCAGCCCCGAATCCAGCTCCTTGCTCAGCAGGGTGCCTGCTTCTCCCTCTGCCCACTCGTGCACACTCTCTCAAACAACTAAATAAAATCTTTAAAAACAAAACAAGTGGGGGTGTCTGGGTGGCTCAGTTGGTAAAGCTTCAGCTCAGGTCATGATCCTGGCATCCCCAGATCGAGTCCCATATCGGGCTCCCAGCTCCATGGGGAGTCTGATTTTCCCTATGACAGTCTCCCCTCTCATGTTCTCTCTCTCTCTCTCTCTCTCTCAAATAAAAAAAAAAAAAAAAGATTGCCAGATTCTTTGAAGAGGGGAGAAAAAGGTAGATGGAGATAAAACTGCCCCAGAGAAGCAAAATGACTAAAACAACAAAAGCAGCTTGAGAAATATTGCTGGTAAGCAAAGAGATGAAGGGGAAGGTGGGAGGGCAGTGACTGGTAGAAACAATGGTAATTAGGACAAAAAGCAAACGTTGGAGGGTCTGAAGGGGGAACAGAGATACAAAAGAGTAAATGAGATCTTATCAGAAAATAGAGAGGAAGATGGATTAAAAGAGAGGGAAGGAAATGAGTTGGACCCATACTACTTGGAAACTAGATACTTAGCTCGACATGCTTTTCCAACATTGACCTCAACCCAATTAAAAGGTTTCAAGAATATATGAAATATAAGTTAATGAAGAGTTATTTCCAACTGTCTTAAGTACATCTCAATAACATCAATCTTTCTGACTGATGTTTTAGAGTCAGTAGCTGAAGGGTACTTGTGAGGGGAATCAAGCTTGTCTGATCGCTCTCAGTTAAAGAAAGGAGGGACAGCTAGGGATTATATTAAAACATCAAATGACAGTAAATACATTATAAATCTCACCATTTTAAAAACCTAGAGCAGGGGAACCTGGGTGTCTCAGCCGGTTAAACAACCAACCCTGGATTTGCTCAGGTCATGATCTCAGGGTGGTGGGATCCAGTCCTATGATGAGCTCCCACACTCAGTGGGGAGTCTGCTGGAGTTTCTCTCCATCTCCCACTGTCCTCTCTCCTCACACTTGTGCACATACTCTCTCAAATAAGTATATAAGAATATGGTTTAGAAGAATGGGTTAAGGGGATGCCTGGGAGACTCAGTCAGTTAAGCATCTGCCTTCAGCTCAGGTCATGATGCCAGGGTCCTGGAATCCAGTCCCACATTGGGCTCCTTGCTCAGCAGGGAGCCTGCTTCTCCCTCTGCTTGTCGCTCCTCCCACTTGCGCTCTTTCCCTGACAAAATCTTTTAAAAAAAACAAAACTTAAAAGAATGGGTTAATATAGATATGCCAAAAAAGAAAAAATATAAATAAGCATATAAAAAGTATAAAGAAAAAAGTATAGGGAATTAGAGCTGAATTTAGAGTTCAAGAGTATTACCTCTATTTTTAGGGAATATGGCAGAACCCCACAACAAATACTTAAAGAATATGTAGTACCTAAATTTACAGCATCAGAAACATTTTAAAATCTATTCTCAGGTAACATCTCATTCTAGGAAGGAGTACCTGTTAAACCGACTAGGGCTCTGTTATCAGACTGAGCCCTAAAAACCAAAAATAGCTCTCACAAACCAGGTGCCACAGCCTTTATATAAGCCGATAACTATGACGCAGATATCATTTCAACTGCTACATACATATGGTCTCTGATAATTGCACTTAGTATTTCATCTTTTTTCTAAATGGGGATGTTTCTGGAACTGAAAAAGGGATTAAGTGTGTATGAGATGAAGTGAAGACAGCCCACCCAGTAGACTCTTCGTCATTCGGGTCTCAGCTCAGATGTTACCACAGCACCTAATGTTCTTCTTAGCACAGTATTTCTGTTTCCCTGATAGCCCTTAACGTAATCCAGAATCATTTTATTAATGTGCTAGGTAATTACCGTCTGCCTTTCTCATTACAATGTTAACACGGACCTTATGTGTCCTGTGCACCGCTGTATTCCCAGAGCACTTAGAACAGTGCCTGGCACATAACAGGTGCTCAGGAAATATTAATAAAATAGACTTAATACCACCCCTTCCTGTTCCAACTTCTCCTTCCACTCCCTCATACATGGAGTTTCTATAGAGCTCTTGTTGCACTGCACTAGCTGCCCTCGGAATGCAACCCTGGGCTTCATTCCTACTCTATCCCCTAGGACCAGGCATGCAGGAGATGCTCCATGGGAGACTGCTGAATGAATGACAGAGCGAGCTGGACAGGTGCGAATGATGCAAAGACAGCCCAGGCGAGAGTAGCGAGAGGCTACTTCAGCCCAGCCCCGCCGCTTCGACAGCCAGCCATCCCGGTCTATACCCGGAGCACCGGAAGCCAAAACCTGCCAGGCAGCATGAACATTACCACCACGAAGCCCTCTTGAAGGGGGTCCCTGCCTCTGAGGAGAGGCATAAAGCCAGGCTATGGGGCCGGCACTTACTGTAGTTGCGACCCAGGGCTTGAAAGAGCAGATCCCGCTTCACGCTGACAGTCGGCATGGCGAGTCAGACCCCACTGCGCCTGCGCCGTGAACAGGCCGGCGCTCAGCTCCGGAGGTGCGTAGGACCCGGCACATCTTGCACGGGCTCTCTTAAATATTGCCAGTCTTCTTCCAAAAGTTTCTGCCTCGTTTTTTTAGCTGGAGGCAAGAACATTGCCACAATTAAACTCTGTATATCCACCTAGTTGTATGAATGACTTACAGGTTGAGAAAGGAGACAAAATTGGGTAGAATGTGCTACAATTCGATGGGCAGTAGCAAGGACAGACCGCAGAGGCACTCACACTTCTAACACACTAAGGGCGGGGCACGCCCAACTAGTGGGCGGGGCAGGAGGGACGGCACGTAGAGGGGCGGGGCCTGGAGGGGGAGCATCTTCTGGAGGTACGCTGAAGGGGATCCGGCAGGCATGCTCTGAGGTATCCTACAAAGTGCAAATCTGAGCGCTGTGGGAGCCTGAGAAACCAACGGAACGCAGTTAAGGCTTCATTCCTCGTGCTCCTTGTATCCCTGTAAGCCTTATACCTGGGTTGGAGCCTTGCAGCAGCCTCTTTTTAAGGAAGGCTTCCTTAGAGACTTTAAAAGAAGAAAGAAACTGATATTTAGAGGATGCCGTCTGCTGGCAGAGGCTGGGCTCAGTCCTCCGCCAGCATTAGCAAGTTCCTTCTTTCTGACAACCCTGAATGTTATGGGCTGAATGCCTTCCCCCCACTCCCACCCCCCCCCCAAGATAATCAGGTCCTAAACCCTGGCTCCTGTAAATTTTACCTCATGTGGAAACAGTCTTTGTAGGTTAATTTAAGGATCTGGAGATGGAGGGATTATCCTGGATTATCAGATGGACTCTGAATGCAATCACAGGCGTCCTTTGAAGAGGGAGGCAGAGGGACATTTGACAAACAGAAGAGGGCAGGCAGTATAACCAAGAAGGCGCAGACTACAATGATGTAGCCACTAGTCAAGGAATGGCAGGGGCCACCTGAAACTGAAGAGGCTGTGAGGGATTCTCCCTCTGGCTCCTGGAGGAGACCTACAGTGTCTACAGTCACTTTGATTTTGGCCAAATGAAACAGATTTTGGACTTCTGGCCTCCCCAACGGTGAGAGGATAAACTTGTTTTAACCCACCAAGTTTGTGATTATTTGTTACAGGAAATACACCAACTTAGATGATCATTATTCCCATTTTACAGATGGTGAGACTGAGACACAAGCTGGGTCACTCAATTCTCAAGGCAGAACTGAGGCAGTTTCATGGTGGAGACCTGCCCTTATCCTTTCCAGCATACAGTGAGTGAGCGCCTCCAAAGCCACTGAGGTGCGGGGCAGTAGGTGGGTGGAACTTGGGCCTCTCTGACTACCATTCAAGCAGGTTTTCACTATATTAGCTTCC
>JAQQSY010003777.1:0-12739 GCA_028646535.1 Procyon lotor
TAAAAACCCAAAAAAAAAAAAAAAAAAAAAGAAAGGGGAAGAAACATATGAGCTCATCAAAGCATATGCTAGACAAAAGGAAGTGGAGTCAGTAACCTCATTTTCCCCATGATGATGAGCCATGCTACCGCAGTGATCAATAACATTAGGTCCAAAGCCATCAAATGAAGAAACACAAAACCAAGGGATAACAGATAAGGATGTCAGAAACACCAGTCCCCAAGAGGAATAGGTTCCACATAAATGAAATGACCAACTTTCAAGACAGTTTACAGCATGAGCCAGACCACAGCAGGTAGATTCCCCTAGGCAAAAGGAAATTCAGGTGGAGGAACGCACACTCCATATCCCTCCAGAAAGTAGTTTGGCAATGATATATATTGTAACATGGGAAACTAATTGGCACTAAATGTAAGAAGTGATTTTTACTTTGGGTGTTAAAAGTTTCTTTTCTCATTGAAATAGCACTTTTATCTTGGAAACTCACACAATGCAGACTTCAGCTGCCTCTGAGTCTAGATTTTCATTAAAACACACATGCCGTATGCAGTATTTTGATCTTGGAAGTGCTTGATATGTTAATGGTCTTGGTTTCTATTTGTGAACTTGGCATCACTCTTATTTGGTGGGCGTGATGAACAAAAAAGGCTGGGTGGTGGGAGGACAGGATGCCCTTCACTGAACAAAGGCAAACGATTCTAAACAGGCTATTATCTGTTCACTCAGCTCTGGCCAGAGAACCTATATATATGAGAATTATAGCCGACTTCTGGAAGAGTAATCCTCTATTAAAAAACTCACTTGGCCCTTTTTTTTCCCACTGCTTCCAAAAATTCACTTGAATAGCAAACTCCTTAGGAGGAGATCATGAACTCCTTTCTACTTAAAATCTCTATGACAGAAACCCACAACACCTAAATAAAAAGGAAATTGAAGCTCTGCTGTGATGATCATTCAATAGCTAATCTCCCATCCCCAGGCTCCTGTAAAATAAAACCCTTTTTATTTTTTTGTAGCTATCTCCTATCTTCAGAGTTCCTTTGAACACTGATAAGAAAACTCCCAAAGACAATGCAGTACAGAAGAAAATTAGCCACTTTACAATAGTTCTGATATAAGTACAATTAAGAAATATGTCCAATGTCTTGCTTTGATAATCATTACATTCATGAACAAGATATGTTCACCTAAATATCAAGTATCAACATTTTTCCGAAAGTCCCACATGGAAAAAGACCTGTGCTGAGAGATACGGAAAAAAAATTTTTTTTAAATGCAAATGAATAAATGAATGAATGAATAAGACAAAAATAAGATATCCCTTGGTTTCAGGAACTCATAATCTACTGAGACAGAGACGTAAATGAAGAACTCTGATACTAAGCTGTCTCTGATTACGGCAACAGTGAGATTCTCTGAAAGGGAATACTTCAGAAAGCCGAACTAGTTCTGAGGAAATCAAGAAAGACTATCTTGGAGGAGATTATAAATTTGTGTTCTTAAGGAAAGATGTTCATTACTTTAGGATTTAGATAATGGTTGTAATCACTGCCCTGTGTCAACTTTGTGTCCGTTTCTGTGCTTGATGCCTTTTTTTAAGAAAGTTTTTATTTTGAGACAATTGTAAATTCACATGCAATTATACATAGAGATTGTATATCCTTCACCCAGTTTCCCTAATGGTAGCATTTGTATAACAAGAGCACAAGGGGCACCTGGGTGGCTCAGTGGGTTAAAGCCTCTGCCTTCAGCTCAGGTCATGATCTCAGGATCCTGGGATCGAGCCCTGCATCGCGCTCTCTGCTCAGTGGGGAGCCTGCTTCCCCCTCTCTCTGCCTGCCTCTCTGCCTACTTGTGATCTCTCTGTCAAATAAATAAATAAAATCTTTAAAAAAAAAAAAAACAAGAGCACAATAGTACAAAGCAGAAAATGACACTGATCTTTTTAAGACTGAATTTTGCTAGTTATACATGCATTCATGTTTATGTGTGTGTGTATTTAATTCTGTATAATTTTATCACATATATAAATTTATGTGACCATTGCCACAGTGAAGATACAGAATACTCAATGCTTTTTTGGTGCATATTCATATTAATATTTACAGATGATATTTACTGAGTTCTTACTATATATATGTCATCCTCACATTTACATTCAGTTGCTCATTTTACTGTTCTTGATGGGATAAATGGCAGAGGTAGCCCTTGTTTTTAACAGTTTTCCTTTTTTAGGTAACAATATACTGATATTCCTCTGGGTAACTGCCTTGCCCTCCACCATTATCCTCTCTGCCTCCATGGATTGATTCCTAACCATAGGTCCAAGGTTGAATATATGACTAACATCTGGACAATTAAAATTTTGCTTTTCCTGTCCATGTGATAAGCACCAACTTAACCAGATCTAATAAGACTCTTGTAGGTATATTTGAGGGTTTTCCTCTTTCATTGGACTCAACCTGAAATGTTATAGACGTGAAGGTGCTAGCAGCCATTTCAATATTTCTGGAGGCTGACAATGGCAGCAAAATGAAGGACAGTGGTTGGTACATGGGGAGAGACAATACTCTAGTGATGTTTAAACTCCTGAAAGCAAAAGTACTTGACAACAGGCTACCTTTTGCTTTTTCAATTAACTGAGTGATATTCCTATTTTCCTTAAGCTAATTTAAATCAGGTTTTCTGTCACTTGCAACAAAATACTCCTGATACACCAGTACTGTTATTGCATACATTTTTACAAGAAAAATGAGGCACTAAGATATTAAAGTAATCTGTTATGTTAAATAAGCGGGAAAAAGAAAATCCAGTTAGTACATGATGGAGCCAAGGTTGAAATCAGACAATGTGCATAGATGCTGTAATTCAAGGGCTTGGATTACACTATGTCATTTGGACCAATCAACGGGATTTGATTCTTCATTTTATAGATGAGGAAACAGGTCTGAGAGGTTA
Organism: Procyon lotor; assembly: GCA_028646535.1. Lineage (NCBI taxonomy): Eukaryota > Metazoa > Chordata > Mammalia > Carnivora > Procyonidae > Procyon > Procyon lotor. The sequence continues at coordinate 2,959 of JAQQSY010003777.1, forward strand.
GCCAGATAAGTGTAACAACTATCTATTGCCATGTTAAAAGAAATACTTTGAAATTTAGGGACTTAAATAAGCACCATTTCATTTGCTCATGATTCTACGCGTAAGCAAACTGGACCAGTTCAGCAGGAAAGATCTTGTGCCTGTTTATCCTGGGGTCACTTATATGTCAGCAGCTGCCTGGCTGATAGTCTGGAATGGGGTGGGGGTTGCTATGGGAGACACTGGCTGGAATGGCCTATCTCTGATCCGTGTGGTTATTCATCTTTGCAGGTAAGTAGACAGAGTGGGAGTGGAAGAGTTTCTGGCAGCAGGAGAGGGGCAATAGGCAAGTGCGATCCAAGCTTCTGCTTGGGCCACACTTGCTAAATACTATTTGCCAAAACAAGTCATGTGGCTACAGCTTTGGCACCATATCATTTTGCACATCTTTCAGATAAGTAAGGGAAAAGAAAAGTGTTAGGTAAGATCAAATGTAGTGAAAGATCAGAAGGCAATAGAAGAGGAGATAATGATGGGGAAGCTTTCCTGGAGGTACTGTTGGGTCTCAGTGATAGCTGGTGAGGGGTGGCGGAATGGAGAGGAGTAAGGAGGACATGTGGGGAAGGAAAAGTGCCTTCAATTACGTGATGCAGCTACTTGTGTTCTTGGAGCCAGGCAGACTGGAATGAAATGGAGGAACAGGAGTGGCCTGAGAACAGCTCATAAAACATTCCGACAAGCAGTACAAGATTAGGAACCTTCTACCTTTCGGGTGGGGGAGTTACAGACTACTTGGGCAACATGGCATTTTAAACTCTCTCGATTTAACATTTTTAAATTAATTGCCCTTTTAGTTCCTCGGCCCTGTTGCTATTACGAAGGACTTATATTTTTAGTTAATAGATTTGTAAAATACCTTTCAAATTAAAAAAATAAATACAAGTGCTTTGAAGTTATGAATATGTTTTAAAATCACATGTTAAAGCCATCCATTTCTATATAAAATGTAAGAAGTTATAAATATTTCCTGTCTTTGGTCATCTCCAGAATTACCACGAATGTAATTATGCAACTGCTAATAATTATAATCTCAGTTAGTTAGCTGAGAGCCATATAAATTTTATAAGGCAATAAATCTTATTAAATGTTCCCTGGAGAATCAATTGATTCATTAACTTATAATAAATGCTTTTAAAATGCAAATTAAATAATAACTGGAAACACCTCAGTTAAATGCCACCAGGATAAGTACTGTATACTTCTAGGGGAGATGGGTATTTTCTCTTCCTTTCAAAGTACTGTGTTCATAAATACATAGTCAATAAGTTATTCATTATCATGGGGAGGGGTGTGAGTACATATGGGCATGAAGAGGAGAGCTTGGTACACGAAATTCTAGCTTAAAATTATAAATCTTAAATCATTCAAATCAGAATCTCTTTTTAGGGGTAATACTTTGTACTGCCACTCCGAAAAGTTCCTTGCCCGTATCCCCAAGGTGTCTTGCCCTTCTACTCAAGCATTTCACTTCCAGGAAACTATCGGAGGGAATAATCAGGAAGCCATTTAAAGTTATAGCCGTAAAGACAGACATTGCAGCAATATCCAAATGTGTAACAATGCCTAAATTAGTTTGTTTCCTGAAATATTCATAAATTTCCAATGGTATTTTTAGAAGATATTTAATTACATGAGGGAAATGTACATAGTGTATCATTAATGACTGTTGTTTTGACTTTTTGATATTGACTTTTTGAAAAGATATGAAACTGTATTTTCAGTTTCATACCAATGTTATAAAAATATGCATTATAGAAAACAGACCAAGGGAAGTTTATTAAATATTAAGTATGATTATATCTGTATGGGAATAAAATGAATAATGCTTTTTATTTTATCTCCTTTTGGGAGTTCTGTAATGATTGTTAAATTTTAAAAAATTCTCTAAAATCTATTAGATTTTGAATTCATGGAAATAAACATGTTAATTAAAGAAAGAAAGAAAGAAAGAGAAGGAGACTTACTAACTGAACATGATAATGGCTTCAGATTTTAATAAGGAATATTCCAGCTGATGATAGAAAACTATAATCACTGAATCCAAAAGAAAATAACCCAATCTCCTAATAGGAATAAGCTTTGTAGAGTTGTGCTCACAAAGAACAAAAGAAAGATGAAAATATGCTGACAAATGAAACATTACAAAATTTAAAAATAAGCCCCAAAACTTAAGAGTTTGATATAGTAATTAACCTGCTAGATTGAAAATAAACTATAGTATTTGAAAAGTTTAAGTTTTATTATCATTGGATCATTATTAAAAGTACCAAATTAGTAATTTAAATATAATGTTTACTCCAATTTCATCGGTTTATTAACAATTCATTTTCAAGCTTTTATTTCCAAAGGTTTTATTTGTTCCACATAAAGAAATATTTCTTCCAAAACCAACATAAGGACTAGATTTCAACAGGTACCTACACAAAAGTCCCTGTAAATTGATTTTCTGAGGCATAAATAAATGCTATTAACTCCCATAGGTCTAAAGAGGGAGCTATTGACTAAGAATGGCTGGGTTATGTCAAACTGAATAAAGATATTTCTCAATTTACAAAGGAACTCTTGTACATGTTGCTAACTGAATTTGATACTATTGATACTTGATTGAAAAAAGTAAATCACTTTATGAATTAACTTCAGCACTATGAGTGTGAAAAACCATTTTTCCATTGATATCATTCTTCCTGATTCAACTGCCTCATCCCTACAGTACTATCCCCTACTTCACTACAAATTGGTACAAAAAAAACCATCTGCTTTTGATAAATATTGTACTTTCATGGTTTCTGTGATAAAGCATCATGAATTTGCCTTATCTCCATTATACATCTTCACAATGTTCATAAATGATTTTGTTGTCAATATACTTAACCTTCAAGGGGCACCTGAGGGGCTCAGTTTGTTAAGAGTCTGTCTTCCGTTCAGGTCATCATCCCAGGTTCCTGAGATGGAGCTCCACAATGGGCTCTCTGCTCAGCAGGGGAGTCTGCTTCTCCCTCTCCTTTTCCCTCTCCCTCTCCCTGCCTCTCTCTCTCCCTGTCAAAGGAATAGATAAAACCTTAAAAAAAAAAAAAAAGTAGGGCCATAAATGTGCTTTTGAGGAATCATGATTTTTAAAAAAGTAAATTTCATCCCTTTGAGTTGCAATGCATTATAATATACTAATGAAAAACTGGTACTGAAAAGTATGTGGGATAATAATTTCTGAAACATTAGTTATCCACAGAATATGCACATGTCTCTTGAAATAAAGACTGCCTACTTCAGGTACGGCTTATTCCAACCTACTGATTTATAAGATTCAGTAACATCTCTGATATACTCTCATTATGGAATATAATGAAGACAATTTCTGCCACATACATTCCTGAATGCTAAAAAGCATTTGGAGAGTAATGCCAAGCAGAAACAATTTCTGTGTTCAAAACTCTGTTCAAATACTCTCAATAAATTTGCAGGTGATGCTCTACTGAAGAAATCCCTTCTGAGTTGCCTAGCATCGTCCTCTTTTCAGAAACAAAACTAAATAATTTTGAGGGATATTCCTAGGTAAAATGTTGCTAATTTTTTGACGAAGACATTTTCATAAAGTGACTATAATTGACACGTGATATGGACTACACATTTCTTTTTCCCTCCTCTATTCTTTGAGAGACCTATGGGATATGGCTTATGGAAACTGACAAGAGTTCCACCAAAACACTGTTTCTTTCAACTTTGATTTTGACAACCCCTTAAAGTCCTCAAAGGGACTCTGCTAGGATTGCAAGTTGCCACCATACAATTACTCGAATATTACTTGAGAATAGTGAAAGTATAATACAAGTATAATGACAATAAAACTTGAGCAAGTAAACAAACATCCAAGTGATAAAGAATTACTTGCATTGTTAAAAAGACATATAAATTAAGTACCTACCTAAATACAAAAACTAACAAGTAAATAGATTCTAAGTTAAATTTAGATACAGATTTTAAATTTTATACATTCAAAAGAAAAAAATAATTGAAAATATATTTCTATAATGGGTAACAGATGATCTTTAACTTTGATGTTTTTCAATGTAGGGAATACCTCTTTTCTGAAAAATTAGTAAGAATTTTTAGAAAAGTTATATTTTTAATTGAACAGAGAATAAATATGACAATTATTCTTTTATTTATATTTAGTTACAGATCATTAGCTCAAAGCCATTTGGCTATCAGGAAAGAAAGATGAAGATTCATTGTCCTATGTTTGAGATCAAATTTGCTGAGGGAAGTAAGTCCCCAAGGTTTAGTAGCACATGTATACATTGATTTCCCACTGATAGATATATTCAATATGAAAGACTACATTAACTTTATTTTAGAACATAGACCATCTGTGATTTATAATTTGTAATCACTTAAACTATATATAATACTTTAAAAATGTCTATCAAATACGAAGGCAGTATTTTTCTGACCCAAAACTAAAGTTGTATGCTTCATTATCTTTTTATAATTTATCATTGTGAATTTGCATTAAGTCAGTTAAGCTCCTTAACTGATTCATCCCTCTGAATAGCAGCCCGGGTCTTTGAGTTAGTGGTTTAGGATTTAAATTACAAACTAGTCAAGAGATTTTTCTCCATGTGATGTTAACTGGCCCCATGAGAATTATTTTATGGCCTTGACCTCCTTGCTCTCTGTGACCAAACTAACAAGTTTAAAAATTTTCTACAAACAATTTATGGAACAATATGGATGTTTTCCTTTAAAGCTAATTATAAACATCTTTTAAAAATACCTTTTCAAGATGTTTGTAGGTATTACCAGTTGACATAATTAGTATGGCAAATTTTATGATCTGGATTTAATAACATTTTAAAGCAAAATATAAATAGGAAACTCATTAGAGTACCATAAACAATTCAAAAGAAGGTAAAAGACAAACTACTACTTTAAAAAATATTAAAAACTTAACTGAAATTTTGAGAGTTTCAGTGTAATATTAGCTTTTTCACTGCAAACAACTGGCAAAAGAGGTTAAAAAAATATCACAATAGGTCATATTCATCAAACCTCATGGTTTAAAAGTTTATTCATAATATTGATTGATACTAACATATTGCAATTGTCTCCTTTAATACAAAGCTGATAACCACATAAGAAATCAATGTGAGCAATGTCTCATTTTTAGAATTGCCAATTTGATTCCAAATCACTGATTAGTTCTGCTGGGAAGGCAGGATCATTATAAACTATTAGAGAGCTCTGTTATTTGTAACAGGTATTTTTAGGGTCAGAGTTAGTGAGAAAGAGCAATATTTTTGTGCCATATAAAACAGCTGTTGTAGCTTGGAAGTCTATAGGGAAATTAAAATCTATAGAGGTACTTTTTGTATCTATATTTCATTTGGAGAGCAGTCATCTCATTTTTTAAAAGGTTAACACTTTATTCAGATTATTCATTTATTCTACAAACATTTATTGAGTGTCTAGCACTAAACTGAGGGCCCAAAAAGGAGTAAAACTTGTCTCCTCTTAAGGTGCTAAACCAATTTTCTTCTTAATCCATTCCTCATTTTGATGAAGTGGGATTTCTAAGCCATAAAGATATCCAAGCAGAAAGAATATAAGTAATATGCCTGATAGATAATTTAAAAAATATATTCATTACACACAAACACACACACACACACACATACACGACAGAGAGATGAAGCACACACAGCGGGGAGGGGGAGAGAGAGAATCTCAAATGGACTCCCTGCTGAGAGTGGAGCCCGACATGGGGCTTGATCTCACATTTGTGAGATCATGACCTGAGCCAAAATCAAAAATTGGACTCTTAACTGACTGAGCCACCAGGTGCCCTACCTGGTAGAGAATTTAAAGTAATGCTCATACAGAAACTTACTACACTTGAGAAAGAGTGGAAGACATAAATGAAACATCAAAGAGATAAAAAAAGAACCAATCAGAGAAGAAGAACACAATAAATGAAATTAAAAATGCACCTGATGGATTAAATAGCAGGCTAGGGAAGAAGAAGAATGAATGAATGACCTGGAAGACAACAATGGAAACTAATAAAACTGGGCAAGTGAGAAAAAAAAAGTTACACAAATTGAGAAGAGACTTAGGGAACTCAGTGACTCCATCAAGCATAAAAACATTCACAACATAGGTATCCCAGAAGAAGAAAGAGAAAAGAGGGCAGAAAATATATTTGAAGAAAGAATAGCTGAGAAGGAAAAAGACATCCAGATCCAGGGGGCACAGAGGATCAAAATCACCCCAAAGAGCTCCATACCAAGACACAATAATTAAAATGGCAAAAAGTGGGGATAAAAAAAATTGAAAGCAGCAAGAGAAAAGAAGGCAGTTACTTACAAGGGAAACTCCAAGGCTATCAGCTGATTTTTCAGCAGAAATTTTGCAAGCCAAAAGGGAGCAGCAGGATATATTTCAGCATGAAGTGCTGCTATATTTCGGTAGAGTGCTAAAAGGGAAAATATGCAACCAAGAATATTCTATCCAACAAAGCTATCATTCAGAATAGAAGAAAAGAGTTTCTCAGAAAAACAAAAACTAAAGGAATTCATGACCATTAAACCAGCCCTATAAGAAATACTAAAGGGCACCCTTTGGGTGTAAAGGAAAGATCTTAAGTGAAAGTATGAGAAGTAAGAATCACAAAAGCAGGAAAATTAAATACATCTATAAAAATCAGTCAGGGGATTCACAAAAGAATGTTAAATATAACACCATGGGCAGGGGAGAGGAGCAAAGAATGGCTTCAAACTTAAGTGACCATCAACTTCATATAGACTGATACATACAAAAGATATTATATAGAAACCTAATGTTAAGGGTATCTGGATGGTTCACTCATTTAAGCATCTACCTTTGGCTCAGGTCATGATCCCAGGATCCTGGGATCAAGTCCTGCATCAGGATCCCTGCTCAGTGGGAAGCCTGCTTCTCTCTCTGTCAAATAAATAAATAAAATCTTAAAAAAAAAAAAAAAGAAACCTAATGTTAAACACAAATAAAAAACCAGTAATAGATATGCAAAAAATAAAAAAAAGAAAATAAGCATATCACCAAGGAAAGCTAACAACCCATGAAAGCATACAAGAATCTGACAAAAACTACAAAAATAACCACAAAACAAATAACAAAATAGTAACACATATGTATCAATAATTACTTTGAATGCAAATGGTTAAGTGCTCCAATTAAAAGACACAGTGACAGAGTGGACTGAAAAAACAAAAACCATCTATATGCTGCCTATAAGAGATTCATTTCAGACTAAAGACACCTTCAGATTGAAAGTGAGGGAATGAAGAAACATTTATCATACAAACAGAGGTCAAAAGAAAGGTAGGGTAGCAATACTTACATTGAACAAAAGAGATTTTAAAACAGACTGTAACAAGAGACAAAGAAAGACACTATATAATAGTAAAGAGGACAATCCAACAAGGAGATGTAACAATTTATAAATTTTTGTATCCAACATGGGAGCATCTAAATACATAAAACAACTAGTAATAAACATAAAGAGACTAACTGATAGTAATTGAATAATAGTTGGGGATTTTAACACTCCATTTTCATCAATGGACAGATCATCCAAATAGAAAATCAACAAGGAAACAATGGCTTTGAATGACACACTGGACCAGATGGATTTAACAGATATACTCACAATATTCCATCATAAAGCAGGAGAATATACATTCTTTTCAAGGGCACACACAACATTCTCCAGAATAATCACATATTAGGCCACAAAACAAGTCTCAACAAATGCAGAAAGATCAGAGTCATACCACGCATCTCTTCTGACCATAATGCTATGAAACTAGAAATTAATCACAAAAAAAAGTCTGGAAAGAACACGAATACACAGAGATTAAGTAACGTGCTACCAAACAACGAATATGTCAAACAAGAAATAAAAATAAATAAATAAAAATTACATTCAAACAAATGAAAATAAAAACACAATGGTCCAAAATCTATAGGATGTAGGAAAAGCGGTTTTAAGAGAAAAGGTTAGATATAGCAATACAGGCCTACCTCAAGAGGCAAGAAAAGTCTCAAATAACCTAACCTTATATCTGATGGAGCTACAAAACTAAGAATAAACAAAAGCCAAAACCAGCAGAAGGAAGGAAATAATAAAGATCAGAGCAGAAATAAAAACAATAAAACATCAATGAAACCAAGAGCTGGTTCTTTGAAAAGATCAACAAAACTGATAAACCTCTCAGACTCACTTAAAAAACAAAAAAAGAGAGAGAAGACTAAAACGAAATCACAAATGAAAGAGTAGAAATGACAACCAACATCACAGAAATAAAAACAACTTTAAGAGAATATTATGAAAAACTATATGCCAACAAATTAGAAAACCTAGATGAAATGGATAAATTCCTAGAAACATAACCTACCAAACTAAAACAGGAAGACACAGAAGAATTGAACAGACTGATTCCAGCAGAGATTGAATCAATAATCAAGAAACTCCCAAAAAACCAAAGTCCAGGACAAGACAGCTTCATAGGCAAATTCTGCCAAATATTTAAAGAAGAGTTGACACCTATTCTTCTCAAACTATTCTAAGAAATGGAAGAAAAGGAATACTTCCAGGATTCATTCTATGAGGCCACTTTACCCTGATACCAAAACCAGATAAAGACACCACCAAAAAAGAGAACTACAGCCCAATATCTCTGATGAACATAGATGCAAAAATCCTCAATAAGGATTATAGCAAACTGAATCTAACAATACATTTAAAAAAATCTTTTACCATGATAAAGTGGAATTTATTCGTGGGATGTAAGTGTTGTTTGATATTCACAAATCAATCAATGTGATACATTATATCAATAAGAGAAAGGATAAAACCATATTATTTTAATAGATGCAGAAAAAACATTTGACAAAGCACAACATCCCTCATTTTTAAAAGTAGAAATAGCTATTCTTTCTAAATGATGTAAGGTGGTATCTCAGTGTGGTTTTGATTTGAATCTCCCTGATGGCTAAAGATGATGAACATTTTTTCATGTGTCTGTTAGCCATCTGTATGTCTTCTTTGGAGAAGTGTCTGTTCATGTCTTCTGTTCATTTTTTGATGTGATTATCTGTTTTGTGAATGTTGAGTTTGAGGAGTTCTTTATAGATCTTAGATATCAGAACTTTGTCTGTAGTGTCATTTGCGAATATCTTCTCCCATTCTGTGGGTTGCCTTTTTGTTTTGTTGACTGTTTCCTTCGCTGTGCAGAAGCTTTTTATCTTGATGAAGTCCCAAATGTTCAATTTCGCTTTTGTTTCCTTTGCCTTTGGAGACATGTGCTGAAAGAAGTTGCTGTGGCTGATATCGAAGAGGTTACTGCCGAATCAACAGGACAGTAAACAACAAATGTTGGAGAGGGTGTGGAGAAAGGGGAACCCTCTTACACTGTTGGTGGGATTGCAAGCTGGGGCAGCCACTTTGGAAAACAATGTGGAGATTCCTCAAGAAATTAAAAAGAGAGCTACCCTATTACCCTGCCATCGCACTGGGTATTTACCCCAAAGAAGCAGATGCATTACAAAGAAGGGCCACATGTACCCCAATGTTCATAGCAGCAATGGCCACAATCACCAAACTGTGCAAAGAACCAAAATGCCCTTCAACAGACGAATGGATAAAGAAGATATGGTACATATATACAATGAAATACTATGCCTCCATTAGAAAGGATGAATATCC
>JAQQSY010003778.1:0-12739 GCA_028646535.1 Procyon lotor
AGATATCCATCTCCCCTCACTTCACACCACTCCAATCTGAACCCTCAACTCTAGGCTGCTCCCATGAGCAACTCAGCATCTCTCAATCCAACCTTTAACTCAATTCTGATTCCTTCTCAACCAACGCTTTCTAAATTCCCTCAAGTGTAAGCAGTTTCCCGAATCACCCTCTGAGCCATTGGTTTTCACTCAACTCAATCCACAAAATGTCACGGGGCCTCCTCACTCAGAGCATCCTGTTAATTACCTGTTCACAACAGGTCCTCCCCATCTCCCTTTTTGCGCACGGTTACTTGTCCCTCACTCCGAGCTACCGTCTTACTCACCTTACCCAACCCTTCAGGATCCCTTATTTCCTGTCTCTCAATAACCTTTCTTCCCATTTTCAGTAAGGGCTCGCCACACACCAATTCCCGACCACTCCTCCCACTTAGGATTCCCCACGCCCCACTCCAGGCTCTTCAGATCCAGCCCCCCACCCCGTTCCATTCACCCCTCAGACCCCGCCCCCAGGACCCCTCTCTTCCTCAGGCCCCTCCCCCAACATCCCCCTCTCTCTTCAAGCCCCGCCCCAATCCCCCCTCCCCCGGCTCTCCCTCCCACTCAGGTCCGCAGATCATCTCAGCGACATACCCAGCCTCCTCTGCCTCTTTCCGTCCTGGCCGCAGCAGCCCCGGGAGCGAATCCTCCCCCACCTCCGCTCCGGCTTCGTCCCGTCCTGCTCGCTCCCCGGCAATCTCCCTCTCTCGCCGCCGCCGCCCCTTTTGCCAACCCGGAAATGGATCTGCTCCCACCGTCCCCAGCGTCCGCGAACAAAATGGAGGCGGGGGAAAAGAGGAGGAGGGAGCGGGGCGAGAAGAGAACTACACGCATGCGCTTCTGGAAAGCCTGCCCCTTGCCGGCGCGCGTGAAGGCGGAAGCCGTGAGGTAGCCGCCATCTTGGGAAGGTCGCTAGAATTCCGCCTGCCTTCTAAAAGCGGAGTTTGCAATTTGGGCTGCAATTGGAGTCATCGGCGAAGACTTAAGCAGATAGTGAGGCTTAGAGATTCTGATTTAATGGGTCTGGAGTATGGCCTACGCATCGAGGCTTTTAAAATTGTGCAGGTGTAGCTAACGTGTTGCCGAGGGGAATGACTGAGCTGGAGTCTTGAAAATATCTTTCCCGTCTTTATTTTACCGCGCGCGCGCACGCACCCACCTCATTAATGTCCCTCCCCAATTTAGAGTCAACGAAGGACCCGCCTCAGTCAACCTTGCAAGGCCCAGTAGTCAAGCTCCTGTTGTCATAGCAACAGAGAGGCTGGCCCTTGCTAACATTTCATCCTTAGCGTCATCTTAGCCACCTGACCCTAACACCCGTCTCTTCTGCAGGCCTGGGGTGGGGGGTGGTTCCTTAGTTTCTAGGGCTGGGGGATGGTGCTGCTGATTCCTCCAGCTGCTTGGGTTCGGGAGAGGAATACTGTGCCCTCCCTGGTGGGGCTGCTGTTAACTCCTTCCCAGCTGAATAAGGATCTCTCCCTAGTCCATTCACAGAAGCTCTTTTCACTATAGCTAACCCCATTGCCTTGTATCCTCAAAATGCTCTTTGCATCTCTCTGTCACCCTTCCTTGAATTGAATCCAAAGTAAGGGGACAGGATTAGGATTTAGTTCTCACTACTCACTAGCGGTGTGCCCTTGGGCTTCAGCTACCCTATCTGTAAAATGGGGGCATAGTGCCTGTCTCAACTGTTTCATAGGGTTGTTGGAGGGCTCAAATCAAGTAGAGTGGGAAGACATGATAAACCGTAAGTTGTTTTATTTTTGTTTTCCTTCTGTTCTGCCCTGAGTAGTGTTGGGCAGCACGCATTAGTCAATGTCACAGCCTTCATTGAGAACCTGCTGTGAGCTAGGCACCGGGCTAGGCACCATCAGGTGGTTACAGAGGTGACTAAGATCCTCTCTTTTCAGGGCACTCACTGTGTGGTGGGCAGACTGGCATGTAAACAGCTCGCTGAGATACAAGTCAGCATGTAATTAGTGCCATGGGGACATATGTGCTGTGCAAGGTCAACCAGGGAGTGATTAACTCCTGCCGAAGAATGGAAGAAGGTTTCGTAAGTGGTTTTGAACTGGGCCATAAAGGATGAGTAGAATTTTATTACCAGTCAGAGAAGGCAGGGAACACATTCCAGGCATAGGGATCAGTGGGTGCAAAGGTAAAGGTTTTCAGGTATGTAGTCCTGCATGTCTAAAGGTGGGCAATTGATTGAGTCAGGGAGATGGTAGACCCAAACTCCCAGTTCTTCAATTTCATGTCCATCCTATCTCCTCCTTGCTCACCATATATCTGCATTCTATCACTACAATGCACCAAGTGGCTCCTCAAGGCCTTTGTACTGGCTCTACTCTGCCCCTTCCTCATTTTTCAAGACTTCCTGTAAATGTCTCCTCCTCAGAGGCATTCCCCCACTGTAGCTTGTGTAAGCTCCCCCCCTTCTCTAAAACATCATTCTATGATAAAGGCAACCACTGGAGTAGAATACAGGGACATCTCACCTGAGGAACTAGGTGTGGGCTTCATGAAGAAAGTGACCTCTAAGTGAGGCCTGTTGGGAAAATAAGAATTGGGCAGGAGCAGAAGAGAGAGAAACGCATTCCGGAGCAGAGGGAAGGTATGTGCAAAACAAGAATCATGGCACATTCCAAAAACTGAAAGCATTTTGATGTGCTAGAGCTCGAGCTAGAACTGATGAGAAAGGCAGACTTATGAGAAATGAGGTCAAACAAGTCATAATATCTGACATTTAATTAACATCATGTTGCCATGTAACATTGGCATAACTTCAGGTGTCATAACGCATTTAATTCTCATAATAACTTTCTGAGGTAGGTGTTATTACCCCCATTTTACAAATGAAAGAAATGGAGACACAGTATGGTTAACCATCCTGCCCAGACTAGGATTGCCCATAAAAAAAGGGAAGTTATATTAAGTTTGTGCAAAAAATATTCCATGCTTGTACTTTCCCTTTTCGATACTATGACAGGCCACATACCTGAGAGACTTCCCAATAAAAAACAAAAGAATAATACTAAAAAATATTTTAAATGCTTTGATGAAAAAGTAAGGAATGTTAGCAAAACAAAGGCAGGGTTTCTAGAAAGAGGGAAGTAAAACACTGAGGCAGGTTTTTGCTGAGGACACTTGCCTAACTAGGTGAACCTGAGCTGTTGTCAGTGTCTCATGGGAAAAGGAAACACCTCAGAACCTTCTCAACAGGGAAGTGTTTTGTTTGTTTGTTTGTTTTTTAAAATTTTAGTTATTTGACAGAGAGAAACACAGCGAGAGAGGGAACACAAGCAGAGGGAATGGTAGCGGGAGAAGCAGGCTTCCTGCCGAACAGAGAGCCTGATGCAGGGCTCAATCCCAGGACTCTGGGATCATGACCTGGGCTGAAGGCAGACGCTTAACGACTGAGCCACCCAGGCGCCCCTCAACAGGGAAGTTTTAACAAAAGATTCCCCTTCAGAAAGATGGGACCCCCCCCCAAAGGAATGCAGGGCTCTATTTCTGATAAGAGTGAACCAGAAATAAGCCTGTCCCCTCCTCCCTTGGGTATAGGGTTAATGGAGATATAGATTATAGGCTTAGAAAGGTGTTTTTTTTTTAAATACATGGATTTTTCACATGGAATGTCCAGTCCGACATTGAAAGCCATGTGGAGCCCAGGATAAGTCTTGGTTGTATGGATCCTTCCCTTACCTTGCAGCACTCTCACATCCCTGACTCCTGCTTACTGAATGCCTTATAACACATCCTCATCGTGGTGATCAACAAAAAAGCCTCCACAAATTTCCCAAATGCCCCCATGGAAAACCACTGCCCCAAGGCACACTCTGAAGTCGACAGGAGTGTGCCAATTTATGAAGCACTTTATTATCTGTTGTGAAAAGTTCAATTTTATCTTCTGGGTGAGAGGGAAACCATTGAAAGGTTTAAGCAGAGAAGTGCCATGACCCCTTTGCCTTCTAGAAAAATCTCTCTGCAGGATGGAGGCTAGGTTAGATGGGGCCAGACTGGAGGCAGAAACACCTGTTGGGAGGCTGCTGTGGACATCCAAGTGAGAGACGATGGTTCCTGTGCTGAGTGGCAGCTGGGCACCGGCTGGACACAAAGGCTTCGGAGGCAAGGCAGCCTGTCTCCAGAGCCAAAGGGCTCAGGTTTCAGTCCTTCCCACTACTGAGTAGGGTGAGACTTTGAGCCAGTTATTTAACCTCTGTCACCCTCAGGCTTCTCATCTACGAAATGAAGATAAGACTAGATGGAATGCGTCCAAATTGTGTGCACACTTGGAAAGCACCCACTAATCTTAGCCATGATCATTATTAGGTATGAGCAGTAGAGTTGGAGCGAAATAATTCTAGAGATAGTTAAGAAGTGGAATGTGAGGGCCAAGGACAGGGAGGAGCCAAAGATGACTCCCAAGCTTCTGACTAAACTCCTGTGTGCACGTGGTACTGACACTTAGCTACTTAGCTTTGACTGGCCAGGGCTGTGAATGATCCTGAGGAGCCTGGCGAGGAGGGAGGGAAGAGAGGTCCAGTAGGCCGCCACATGTCCCGGGCTGGAAGTTAGAAGAGCAATCCTAGCAATTTGGGACTCCCAAACTGTGGTAGCTACTCTCCAAAGAAGACCCAGGACTCCTTGCATTCATTGAATCTGGGCTCACCTGTGACAGCCTTCAATGCAGCAGGAGTCATGCTGTTCCAGGTCTGGGATTAAGCTTTAAGAAAACCCAGCAGCTCCCACCCTTGCTCTTGGGCCCCCTAATCTCTCCTGTGAGAAATCAGCTCCTCTGCAGCAGAGATGATCTGGAGAGAAGCTCTGACGTGGAGATAGAGAGGTCCAGTCATCCCAGAACTCCAGTCGTTGCCACCAGTGTGTGAGACAAGCGAACTGGCCATCGTGGACGTTCCAGCTCCGGTTACCTTCTGACTGCAGCCACGTGAGTTACCCCGAGTAAGACAGCAGAATTGTCCAGCCGAGCCCCCATCAACCTGGAGGATCATGAGAAGTTATAAAACGGTGGTTATTTTAGGCCACTAAGTTTAGAATAGTCAGTTAGGCAGCAATAGATCCCTAAGCAGAATGAAATGGATGAACTCTAAGCCCAGGTGTAGAGTGAGAAGAGAAGAGGGCTTGAGACAGAGACAAGGCATCCCACATGCAAAAGGATCAAGCTGAAGGAGAAGGCTTATGAGGGAAACGGAGATAAACAGGACAGAGGGAAATCCCGAGGACATACTGTCCTGGAAACAGTGATAAGTGCTCAGGAAGGAAGAGTGGTCAGAAATATCAAATGCCAGCAAAAGAACAGATAAGTGTGGTAATACGGGAGTCAGTGACCTTGACAAGAGCAGTTTCAGTGAGTCGTGAGGGCAGACACTAGATGCAGTGGGTTGAAAAACGAAAAAAGCAACAAACCCAAACAAACTGGAGTTACGGTTTTTGTTACTGTTTTTTTGTTTGTCTTGGGGTTGTTTGGGTTTTTTTAGAATTACACCTATTGGGAGCGCCTGGGCGGCTCAGTGGGTTAAGCATCTGCCTTTGGCTCAGGTCATGATCCCGGGGTCCTAGAATCAAGTCCCGAGTCAGGCTCCCTACGCAGCGGGGAGCCTGCTTCCCCCTCTCTCTCTGCCTGTCTCCTCTCTGCCTACTTGTGATCTCTCTCTCTCTCTGTCGAATAAATAAATAAAATCTTTAAAAAAATAAAAAGACAACCCAATTAAGCCGTGGGTGCAGGATCTTTAAGTGGATTGAACAGTGTACCCCGCCCCCAGATTCACACTCACCGGAAGCCTCCGAAGTTGACCTTACTTGGAAATAAGGTCTTTGCAGATAAAATCAATTAAGTTGAAGTCACGTGGATCAAGATGAGGTGAAGGGGATTGGGGCGGGCCCTAAATCCAATGACTGGTGTCCTTACAAGAGGAGGAGAGGACTCAGATTCGCACAGGGGAGAACGCCATGCGAAGACAGAGACTGATGTGTGTACAAGGCAAGCAAATAAAGTTCATGTAACCGGAAACCATTTTACTCACTTTAAAGTGGACAGTTGAGCAGGCTTTAGTATATTCTCAATTTTGTGCAGCGGTCACCACTAATTCCAGCATGTTTTCAGCACCTCAAAAAGAAACCTTATAGGGGCACCTGGGTGGCTCAGTCGTTAAGCGTCTGCCTTCGGCTCAGGTCATGATCCCAAGGTCCTGGGATCGAGCCCCGCATCGGGCTCTCTGCTCGGCAAGAAGCCTGCTTCTCCCGCTACCATGCCCTCTGCTTGTGTTCCCGTCTGTCAAATAAATAAAATCTTAAAAAAAAAAAAAAAAGAAACCTTATACCCATTAATAGCCTCTCCCAGTGCTGCCTTCCTCCCACCTCCTGGTACTCACTGGTCTACCCTCTCTCTGTGTGGCTTTGCCCATGCTGGACACTTCCTATAAATGGGACTCATACAATATGTGGGCTTTTGTGGCTGGCTCCTTCTACTTAGCATAATGTTTTCAAGATGTATCCATGTCGTAGCATGTATCAGCACTCCAGCCCTTTTTGTGCCCAAATAGCATTTCATTTTATGGCTACACCACATTCTAGTTTATCCACTCATCAGTTGACGGACACCAAGTTGTTTCCACTTATTGGCTATTACAAAAAAGGCTGCCATGAACGCTCTCATACAATTTCTTTTTGAGGTGATGAGCACGTTCTAAATTTGATTGTGGAAATAGTCGCACAATTCTGTGGTTATGCTAAAAGTCATTGAACTGTACACTTTAAATAGTGTATGTGAAAGTATATCTCAATAAAATTGTTACTCCCCAGAATGCAAAAACTATATTGTTTTGAGATGTCTTTGCACACAGTAAACGTTCACGGAAACACATGGAAATGATACCACATGCAGGAAAGCAGTTGTCTCTGGGGAAAAAGGAAGGAGATGTGACTGGAGACAGACACCTGGGGCCTCAGCAGCAAGGTACAGCTTTATTTCTTACGTTGGATGGTGGAGACGTGGGTGTTCATTATATTAGTCTTTAAACTTTTTGCACGACTGAAAAATTACACGATGCATTTAAAAATAACTTTCTAGGGGCGCCTGGGTGGCTCAGTCGTTAAGCATCTGCCTGCCTTCGGCTCAGGTCATGATCCTGGAGTCCTGGGATCGAGCCCCGCATCGGGCTCCTTGCTCTGCAGGAAGCCTGCTTCTCCCGCTACCATTCCCTCTGCTTGTGTTCCCTCTCTCACTGTGTTTCTCTCTGTCAAATAAATAAAATCTTTAAAAAAAAAATAACTTTCTAACAGAAATGAATGATTGGGATAAACAGGATATTTGCAACATGCGAAAATCACCGCATACTAACAACAAAGAGAGAAAATAAATGTATGTATCATTTTCATGGAGAGTTCTGGCAATCCCTCCTTGACAAACTCAGCCAGCACTAAGGTAAGCCAACCTGGCTCACATCTTATTTTGCATATTTGCAGCCTGGTATAATGCTATTAATAGCTTCACCTATATTGTCCTCTAAAATATTTAAGCTCCAGAAAACTCCTAGAATGAACTATGCTGTCCAATTTTGGAGCCACTAGCCCCATGTAGCTATTGAAGAATTAAAGTGTGACTAGTCCTAATTGACATATGCTGCAAGTATAAAATAAAGGCCAGGTTTCAAGACTTACTACAAAGAAAATGAAAGATCTCATTAGTATTTTTATATCAATTACATGTTGCAGTACTATTAATTTGTATATATTGAGCTAAATAGAATAATGTTTCATATTTAATTATTAAAATTAATTTTTTTAATTATTAAAATTAATTCATCTGTTTCTTCTTGCTTTTTAAGTGTGACTATTAGAAAAATGTAAATTACATCAGAGGGGATGAAAGTACAGTAAGTGAACAAAAGCATGGGGAAACAGTCAGACAAGTCAAGAATTTGGGACATTTTACAAGACATTTCTCCTAGACTTTGAAAAGTCAATGTTGTTGGAAAGAAAAAGAAAAGCAAAGGAGTTATTCTAGATTAAAAGAGACAAAAGAAATGTAAGAACCCAATGTAATGCATGGGCCCTAATGGGATCTGGATTTCTTTTCTTTTTTTTTTTTTTGATGTAATTTTTTAAAAGTAATCTCTAGGCCCGATATGGGGCTTGAAGTCAAGACCTCAAGATCAAGGCGAGTAACATGCTCTACTCACTGAGTCAGCCAGGTGCCTCTCTTCTTTTAAGTTTTTGAAAAGATATTTTTGAGACAACTTAGGAAAATCAAATAGAGACTGGATATTAGATGATATTGTCGAATTCCTACTGACTTTCTTAGGTGTAATAATGCTGTGGTGGATATGTAGGAAATTGTTCTTATCCTTAGGAGGTTCCTGCTGAGGCTTTTAGGAGTGAAATGATATTAATGTTTGCAACTTACTTTCAAATAGCTTAGCAAAAGAAAAAGTGTGTGTGTGTGTGTGTGTGTGTAAAGAGAGAAAAGGGAGAAAAAGAGGGAAAGAGACAACAAAAGCAATTTAGCAAAATGGTAATTATAAAATCTAGAAGACTTTAAGTATATTCATTTTACTAATCTTTAAGCTTTTCTGTGTTTGAGTTGATTCATGATGAAAAGTTGGGGAAACAAGACAAAATAAAAAAGGAATGAATGGGAGATAAGAACGTGGAGATAATTCTTCCCAAAAGTTTGACTTTGAACTGGAAGTGAGAAAGGGGATAGTATCTGGAGCAGGCATGTAGAGTCAAGGAAAGTGTTTTTAAAAATAGGGGGTTGAGAGGGTTTAAATGCTAAATGGGAAAGAGCCAGCAGAAAGAGGAGAATGAGAGGTGCCTGGGGGGCTCAGTTGGTTGAGCGTCTGCCTTTGGCTCAGGTCATGATCCCAGGGTCCTGAGATGGAGCCCCACCCTGGGCTCCCTGCTCATCGGGGAGCCTGCTTCTCCCTCTCCCTCTGTCTATGGCTCTACCTATTTGTGCACTCTCCATGTCAAATAAATAAATTAAATTAAATAAATAAGAGAATGAAAGATACAAATGGGAAGTCAGGCGTGGTCGAATTTCTGACTCATAGTCTTATAGACCATAAGACCATAGACCAATATTTCCCCAAGAAATACTCTACCCTCCTCCCTATCCCCAAGGGTGAAGAGAAAGTCATCTTAGTGGTGACACCTAGTGGATCCAAAGGGCACTGCTTAAATTCTTCACTCTCCTCTCAGGAGGGCATCTTACAGTGTTGGTCCTCTGACCACTCCAACCCTTTTGTTCATTGCTAGACCAGCCTGGGATGCTACTGAGTTCGTCCTCTCTGCACACAGCCCACAGAGCCCTTGACCATGTCTCGCGTCTTGGCCACTCTCCGCACAGGGAGGCAGAACTCAGGCAGAGTGGAGGAAAAGAACAGAAAGGATAGTCTCTCCACCGCCCCCCAGCTGTAGTCAGGTGGCCACTGCAGTCTGGTGAGTACAAAGTACATATTTCTTAGTTATTCAAACTGTGGGGATTGTGCCGACCTTAAACCATGGGCTCTGGAGTCCGAATAACTGGGCTCCAATTCTTGCTAGCTGTGAGACTTGGACTCTCGGTGGCTCTGATGAGAAAGTCCTCATGACCTCAGTTCTCCTCTGGAAAGTGAGACTGATAGAGCCAACCTCTCTGTTGGGAAGCCAAAATGAGAGGACACACACAAAGCCAAGCACCGCGGGTGGTAGAGGACACCCTTCCAAATGTCAGTTCTCGTCATCACCTCTGAAAGGGAACAGACGACTGATGGGTCTGAAAATGGCCAAGATGGGGATGAGGGGAATGACCCATACCACTTGCCCTGCCCTTCCCCAAGGTAGAGGAGCGGGGACAGAAAGGGCTGACCCCTATGAGCCTGGCCCAGGGCATGGAGTCCTCCAGAGTGGGACCAGCACCCTTGGAGGAGGGCAGAACCTGTGCAGCCACCACACGCCTGGCTCCCCTGGTGACCAGTCCACGGGGCAGGGCAGCTCCCAGGGCCTCCCAGGGACTCATCCTTGACTTCTCACTTCCACACTTTGGCCATCAAACCTACTTTAAGTCTTGAGTCATCTCTTTGAAGAAGCTTTCTTTTACTGTCCCCTACCCCCTATCCCCAGACCAGTAGTGAATCTCTTTGGCTCCATTCCTAGAGCGCTTGTCATCTTATGTCTTCTCTGCTCTTACCGCTCCTATTTCAACCAACCTAATTTATTCCTTCAGCAAATATGTATTGAGTGCCTTCTCTGTGCCAGGTACTGTTCTAGGCTCTGGCTAATAAATGAGACATTCGTGGAGCTGAGAGCTAACATTCTCGCAGGAGTGGAGGCATGAAGAAAATACACGGAGAAGTGTATATGATGTCAGGGGTTGGTGAGAGCCTTGAAGACAATACAGGAGGGTAGGGGACAGAGAGGAAGGGGTGGGTGAGAGGGGGTCAGCGTGGTCAGGGAAGGCTCAGGAAAAAGAAGGGTGGTTCCCCAGGACAGGAATGGGAGTCACCATGACTGCTGGGGGTGAATGAGAAGAGAGGGGGTAGGAGAGGGGGCCAGAGAGGGAGGATTTTTATTTTCAATGTGTTGTCAGAAACAGGAGTGTTATGATCTGAATTATTTTAGTTGCGATATAACATACATACAGGGAAATGTATAAATCTCACAACTTAGTGAACACCCACACACACACACACACATACACACAGATCAAGATATAGAACATTTTTATCGGGGCCCCTGGGTGGCTCAGTGGTTAGGCGTCTGCCTTCAGCTTGGGTCATGATCTCAGGGTCCTGGGATTGAGCCCCACATTGGGCTTCCTGCTTCTCCCTCCCCCACTCCCCCTGCTTGCGCTCTTTCTCTCGCTGTGTCTCTCTGTGTGTCAAATAAATAAATAATCTTTAAAAAAAAAACAAAACCATTTTTATCACTAAAGAGGGCTTCTTCCTGCCCCTCCCCAGTCAATACTCCCCCATCCACATCAAGTCACCCCTATTTTTACTTCTCTCCCTATAGATTAATTTTGCCTGCTCTTGAACTTCTCTTAAATAGAATCCTACAATTTGTAGTCTTATGTGTCTGGCTTTTCTTTTTTTAAAAGATTTTATTTATCTAGGGGCACCTGGGTACAGGGAGCCTGTACAGGGAAGCCTGCTTCCCCCCCTCTCTCTGCGCCTGCCTCTCTGCCTACTTGTGATCTTTCTCTCTGTGTCAAATAAATAAATAATAATAAATTTTTAAAAAAGATTTTATTTATTTATTTGACAGAGAGAGAGATCACAAGCAGGCAGAGAGAAAGAGAGAGAGAGAGAAGCAGGCTCCCTGGTGAGCAGAGAGCCCGATGCGGGGCTCGATCCCAGGACCCTGAGATCATGACCTGAGCCGAAGGCAGAGGCTTTAACCCACTGAGTCACCCAGGCGCCCCAATAATAATAAAATCTTTAAAAAAAAAAAAGAGTCATGTGTTCTACCAACTAAGCCACCCGGGGACCCCTGGCTTTTTTTTTTCCCCTCAATATTATGTCTGTGAGATTCATGCGGTAGCAGTTGTTTGTTCTTTGTTATCGCTAGGTAGTGCTGCACTGGGAGACGATAGCACACTTGGTTTATCCACCCACCTGTTGAAGCCCATCTGAGCTTTTTCCAGTTTCACTGTCATTCATGAAACTGCTCTGATCACTGTCGTCCAGGTCTTTGGTGGACACAGGCACTGATTTCTCTTGGGAGTGGAAATTCTGGGTCATAGGTTAGGTGTACATTCTGTTTGGGTAAACTCTGCCAAGCAAGTTTCCAAAGTGACTGCACCATTTTATAACCCCACCGACGGCCTATAAGGGTCCCAGTTGCTCCACAGCCTCACTGATACTGGTATTGCCACTGTTTTTATTTTTTTAAAAAAGATTTTGTCAGAGAGCGAGAGAGAGAGAGAAAGAGAGAGCAAGACCAGGGGGAGGGGCAGAGGGAGAAACAGGCTCTGAGCTGAGCAGGGAGCCCGATGTGAGGCTCGATCCCAGGACCTTGGGATCATGACCTGAGCCGAAGCCAGATGCTTAACTGACAGAGCCACCCAGGCGTCCCTCACTGTTTCTAATTTTAGCCATTCCCGATCTGATTCAGGTTTTTAACAGAGCAACCTGGCTCCACTGTGAGAACCACATGGAGGGATGAGGGTCTGACTGGACAGAGGAAGCCGAGAGGTAGGAGGCTGGGGTGGTCATCCAGGGTAGACTGCGAGTGGTTTGCACCAGGTGGTCATAGAGGAGTCACAGAGAAGTGGACCGATCAGGGTATGTTCTGGAATTGTAGCCGGCAGGACTGGCTGATGAGATGAAGGAGGGATGAGAGGGAGGTGCAGAGGGACAAGTCCTGCGTTCTTGCCTTGAAAACCTGGGAGGATGAGAGGACCGTCTCCTGAGATGCAGAAGACGGGGAGTAACAGGTGTGACGCAGGGAGACACATTTTCAGTCATTCCAGGACAGCCCTGCTGAGGGGCCCGGTGCACAGAGAGGGGGGTCCCCTCTTCCCTCCGTCATCCCCTGCCCCAGCCTCAGAGGAATAGAATGGAGAACAGCAGGCAGCTTGATTCATAGACTTTATCAGCTTTTTTTCCACCCAGCGGTTTCTGCAGTCAGCCGAGCCTGTACGCGGTGCACACGGTTCACTCTGGCGAAGCTGGGGAGCGGGGGGGGGGGGGGGGGG
>JAQQSY010003779.1:0-12739 GCA_028646535.1 Procyon lotor
GGGGACCTTATATAGAATGTTACTATCTGTTACAGCAAAACCCGTGCATTAGTAGCCAATAGTTTTAAGACACCACATTGGGGTCTGCACGCAGGCCGCCAACCATTTTGCATTAAGTCACATATTTCTACCAATTATTACCTAAGGAGAGGTACATGTCCTAATTTGGGCTAGTAGGGATATGTGCCAGTCTGCACGGGTCCTTGGAATGAGGAAGTGGTCTGTTCCTTTGTTCTCCCCAAGGTTGGGGTTGAATATCTTTCCCTGTTACCTAGGCGACGGTTGGTCGACTTTGGTCGACCGAAGGGGAGTGGGGGGCTTTGCAGCAAGGCGGTTACAGAAAGGCAAATAAGCGGTTAGCAATCAGCAGGAAATTTACCATGGGTTCCCCCTTATAACTGCCAGTTGGCCCTGTCCTGTGGCGGGAGTCTTTCAATGTGAAAGTGAATTTATTATTTGCAATAGTTACATAAAAATATACATTCCTAAAATATAAAATTGTTTTCTAGTTGTGAACTTATAAATGGAATTACATTTATTGTTCTGTGACTGCTTTCAAAGAAATTTATGTTTGTGAAATGTATTTATGTTGTTACATATAGCTGCAATTAACTCATTTTCCTTTCTTTAAATATTTCAATGTGCAATTATGTACCAAGTCTTATTTTTTTAAAAGATTTTATTTATTTATTTAAGAGAGGGACTGAGAGAGAGAGAGAGAGAGAGAGAGAGAGCATGTGCTCACAACCAGGGGGAGCAGCAAACAGAGGGAGAGGGAGAAGCAGAAGCAGGCTCCCCACAGAGCAGGGAGCCCAACGTGGGGCTCCATTCCAGGATCCTGTGATCATGACTGGAGCCAAAGGGAGTTGTTTAACTGACTGAGCCACCCAGGCACTCCTATATTAAGACATTAATAAATATTTCTGCTACTGGATTTGTAGGCTATTTCCAGTTTATTATAATTTCATCTTAATCAAACATTTTAGCATACATATCCTGGCACACATATAAAGTTTCTCAAGGGTGCATATCTAGGACTAAAGTTGAAAGTCACAGAGTGTGCTTATTACCTTTTTAACCAGATAATGCCAAACTCTTTATAAAAGAGTTGTAGCAATTTATAATCCCTGCTACTTTATTCATAAAAATATTGTTATTGAAATTTATATTGCACTATATTTTCTAAGTTAATTTTAATATTACTTTAAAATAATGAATTTTCATTTTAAATATGAGATTCAACATTGAATCATTTGTATAGGTGATTAATTGTCAACTGCTTATGACATATTTTGCATAATCTTGATAACATTATTTAGAAAGTTGCCCTTTTTTAAAAAAATAAAAATTTTTTTAAAAAATTTTTAAAAAATAAATAATTTATCTGAGAGAAAGAGAGACAAGAGCAAGTGAGAGCATGAGTCAGGTGGAGAAGGGCAGAGGGAGTTGGAGAAGCAGACTCCTCACTGAGCAGTGAGCCCAACACGGGGCTCAATCACAGGACCCTGGGATCTTGATTTGAGCAAAAGGCAGATGCTTAACTGACTGAGCCACCCGGGTATTTTAATCTAGGTATACACATGAGATGAAATATATTTAGTGCACTGCATACAAATGACTTTTGGTTAAGTTGTTGCTGTTTTCATTCAACTTTCAATGTAGTGGATTTTTGACCTCATGTCCAAATCTGCCTCGTCTTCAAGGAGAGTTCCTCTAGTAGATGTTTACAGAACGGTACGAAATATGCACTTGAAAGACAGCACAGTAAAACTAGATTTTGCCACCTTTGACAACTTAGACATAGATCCATACTATTTGTTGCATTGTTTTGTGTATACACTTTTTTAGTTGGTACACATTAACAGACGGTCCCTTATGATGTTTCAACTTACAGTTTTTCAACTTTCTGATGATGTGATAGCATGCCCATTCCATAGAAATTATACTTCAAATTTTGAATTTTTATCTGGCTCAAGGCTAATGATATGTGATACAATATTCTCTCCTGATACTGGGCACTGGCAGCAAGGAGTAGCTCCTGGTTACACATGTGAAGAAAATGTACACAGTTACAACCATCTGTACTCATATAACCATTCTGGGTTTTTTTTTTCCACTTTCAGTAAAGTATTCAATAAACCACATCAGATATTTAACATTTTATTATGAAATAAACTTTGTGTTAGATAATTTTGTCCAAATGAAGGGTGATGTAAGTGTTCTGAGCATGTTTAAGATAGGCTAGGCTAAGCTATGGTGTTTAGTAAGTTAGGTGTATTAAATGGATTTTTTGACTTAACAATATTTTTAACTTATGATGGTTTTACTGTGACATAAACCCATTGTAAATTGAGGAAGATACGTAAGCATAAACAAAATTGAGGAGAATAAATCATGATTAATCTACCATTTCAAGGTGCTTATGTAACTAGCACCTTAAAATGATTAAAAATACTCATATATCCCATTTAACCCCTAACTGTAAGCAATATTCTTATCTATTAAGGAAACAATCAAATTTAAGTTTTTTTTAGAAGATATAGTATCATCATTCAATGTCCTGATAAAGAAAAAGTCCATCTACCAATGGCAGAGAGAATCTGAATCCTAGTTATAGCTTCATCTAGTCTCCCCAAAGATTATGGTTATTATATATATATATATATTCTATAATTGGTTATAATCACCTGGTTATGATCAATTATATCTGATCCCTTCAACCTTGGAGGTGGTATGATATATACTTGTATTACTCATTTTATCTCTGCCAGCACAATCATCAGAAGGTTCACCGATTTCCTGATACATCAATATACACACGGTAAATCAATACACAACATTGTCTTGGAAGAAGAGATTCCATTTTACAGCAAGGAAAGTGTGAAAATGGGCTCATGATCCCAGATTTCCCTGATTTTACCATATATTCCATTCATCATTCAGAAGCAGTAAATATTAAAGAATAACGGACTATATCTACTGAAGACTTAGCTAAGAAGCTGGCTTATGGACAACTTTGAAGAGTTGGAGAGGGGTCCTCAATCATATAGTATATACACTGAATAAATGACCAATATACAAGTTTGACCCCAATAGCTAGAATTCATAGGCTTTGGAGCCACAGGGTGAAATTAGGACAGATGTCTCATAATCATTCCTATCAATTCACTTGAGGAATATGTGTTGCTTCTGTCTGTAATCTTAAATTCAGGTTGATTTGAGACCCTTTTATTCCTCAGTATTGCAGGGCTTGATCTCACAACCCTGAGATCATGATATGAACCAAAATCAAGAGTTGGAAACTTAACTGAGTCACTCAGGTGCCCCAGAAACCTCTATTTTTAAATGTCTTGTTTTAAGCTGTGATGCTTAAAACATCACACGTTTCTCTTAATTTCACACTAAAGATACCTGTAATGTTGAAGAAAAGGTAAATACTCAAAATGCCACAAAATTAAAAATAAAGATATCCAGTAAGTATAACGTGGTAAAAAATATATACATATATTATTTTGTGGACTGTGGAGCTGGGTTAAAAATGTGTTAGCTAAATTATAATTAAGATTTATTGTATGTGTGTCCACTATTCTTTTAAAAAATCAGGAAAACAGGGGTGCCTGGGTGGCTCAGTGGGTTAAAGCCTTTGCCTTCTGTTCAGGTCATGATCTCAGGGTCCTAGGATCGAGCCCTGCATTGGGCTCTCTGCTCAGCAGGGAGCCTGCTTCCCCCCCGCCCCCGCCTGCCTCTCTGCCTACTTGTGATCTCTCTCTCTCTGTCAAATAAATAAATAAATAAATAAAATCTTTAAAAAAAATCAGGAAAACATATGTTATACCTGCTAATCAGACCAAAATTTGCAGCATCTAGAACAAACTTTTAAAATACTACTTGGCATCCTTGAAAAAATGCAATAATCTTGTTATCTATGAAACAGAAAAAAATACTGTATAGGGAAAATAGACTGAGAAAAAAAATAGAATGAGAAATTTATCTGTGTGGAGAAACCCCTAGTCTATATTATCTCAACATTACATATCATACATGGTCAGAATTGTGGCTAACTTAAACTGTTCTCTTTTGAAACAAAAAGATTGAATTTTTTTTGTTTTGAAAGCAAATGTTTCAAAATCTGTGATTAAAGCTAAATTGAGCTTTAACATAAATTCTTTTATTACCTCTTCTTTATAAGTCAAGAAATAAATATGAAAGATTAATTATTTGGCCAGAGTCATACATCTAATAAATGATGAAGCAACAGCTTCAACTGACTTAATATATACTATCCATACTATCTTTCGTCATGAGAGAAAATATTAAGCACTACTATCACCACCACCATCACCAAAAAGAATAAAAAGCAGAAAAGAAAGTCATGAAAGTTCAAATATATCAACTCTAAAATTAATACGAATTAAAATTACTTTAGAAATTATAGAAAAACAGAAATTATAACATAAGACCAAAATCATTAAGATATATTATCAATAAGATATATTCTTTCTGTAGAGGAGTTACTAAATAAAAGTTTGCATAAAAAGACTAAAAGTAATAGAATTTGTGTAAAGATCATAAAATACAATAAAATATAACAAAGGATAATAAAATCAGTATTAAATAAAGAATGGGATATAGGGGTATAGAAAATCATGTATACACTCAGTCAACTAGTATTTGGGAAGAGTGTTCAGTACACACGTTTTATATGGCAAAATAAAATATATATGTGTCCTTTCTACCACCAAAGGGATATTTAAGTGGGACTAATAATTAGACAACAGAAATCATTTTTATTTATATATAATATGTATAATATGCATTATATATAATTTATATATTATGATATGATATATATTATTATGATATATTATGTTATATTATATATGATATATTATATATTATTTATATATTATGATTATTATTAATCATATTTATATATATTATGAAAGAAAATCTACTGACATGTTATAAAAGCTATTGCATTTGTTAAGTTTTATGTAACTGATACTCTTAGGTCAATATGTGTAAAATAAATAATACTAGAAATACCAGGAGATATTTTTATGGGGATTTTTACTTTCTCAATAGAAGGAGGAGCTGAGTAATATTTTTTAAAGATTTAGTGAAAGACAAAAACTTCTTTACGTTTTCTCCACATATCCGTTCTCACAGACATTTATGCAAAAAATAACAAAAAACCAAGCATAAATTGTTTTCATAGACTACCCAGTAAAGAGTAACTGGAAGCCACACGCAAAAGCTCAAACTCAGGTTACTATCATTATTTAGATTAAGATTTCCTTATTTATTTCAACTTAAAAAATGCTTTCTTTTTCTTGATATTCTATTTAGATACTGTGCAAATTATCGATAGTAGAAAACATTTATTTATTTTTCTGTTGGATTAAAATGCAAGTAAAATATCAAGAACTTCTATCAAGTATACTGTTACTTTCTCTTTGGTCAAAGCATCTTCTGAATTTTAAATATTTATTTTTTTGAATCTCAGAAGCACCAATTCTTTCCTTAGAAGAGCATATAAAATGTATACAAATATGTTTGGACTACTTTGGGAAAAGAATGGATTATTATTAGTGACATGATGGATCCAAACAGAAAGTCAAATTACATATTATATTTGAAACTCACTGAAAATGTTTCATTTGCTCAAGCTTTGCTTGATTTATAAACTACATTATTCCAAGATGAAAATCTCTCATGTCATCTAATACATTTCTGTGACCCATTCTAACCCAAATAGGAGCAACAGTCATTTATCGAGAAATTTAGAAGACTGTTTTCCTCACAGAAAATACAAAACCCGGATATGTATGAAGGCCAGTCCCAGATGTTGATAGACACCAGACATCAGGATAGCTTTGAAATTCTTGCTGCTCAAAATTTTAAGGATTTGTAGAAAGAAGTGTTGGGAAAAGTTTAGTACTGCACATTGTATAACTGTACTTCACCTACAGCATTAATAGGCAGCCTAATTTACTTACCTAATCTGAAATTCAATTTTCAAATATCATCTATCAATTATTATTAGTAGTAGCAGATTCATTATTAATTTGGTTTACAACTCTGTTAGAACTCAAAGCATATTACATAATTCCCTTCAAATAAATATTTTTTATCATACTTTACATAACCAAAGCAAAGTAGTCCAACAGTGGTTTTGAGGATCTGTAAAAGGACCACTGATACATAGGTAGTTTGCAAATCATACTCAATACATCAAGCTATGGAAATCAAGTTTTAACAATTTTGATGCCATCAAAAAGGCATAGTTTGGGAGGCCCTGGGTGACTCCGGTCAGTTAAGCATCTGCCTTGGCTCAGGTCATGATTTCACGGTCTTAGGATGCAGCCTTGCATGGGGCTCACTGCTCAGTGGAGCAGTGGAGTCTGCTTTTTCCTCTCCCTCTGCCCCGCCCCACCTCTTGTGTGCACAGGTACTTGTTCTCTCTCTTTCAAATAAATAAGATCTTAAAAAAACAAAACAAAACAAAAAAACAAAAAACACATGGTTCAATTGTAATTCCAATCTCCTTCCACCAAGGTTCCTCCCCAGGGTATGTGAGTGGAAGATGGTGGGATTCTCTTAGGCTAGCCATGCCATCAAGAAACTGAAACAGAATTATCTTTGCAAAAAGTTCTTTGAGAGAGTCACTTTACCTAAAAAAACAATCCAGATTCTGGGAACAGTTATAACATCAAGTTCATATGACTGTGCTATCCACAAGTTATATATCCTATTTCCTTGATTTGTATAGCTATGCTTTGTCAAATGTTAGTATCTCAGAAAATGGGATACACAATTTAATTGATGGAGGTCTACTATAAATGTTGACCTGGTCTAAATTAGATTTTCTTCCAGAGAGAATTTCTTTTGTTTCTGTGTTACCTGGGGGCAATGCCAACCTGAAACTATTTTAAATTAAAATCTTTGCTTAAGAATCTTTCAACTGCACTGTTAGTGTGAATCTTGGAAAAATTTGTTTTTACTTCATCTTCAACAACTAATTTCAAGTTCAAGACATAAGAAAATGTTTTCTGATCCCTTCCTGATGGTATATTGATTTCTTTTTATCTTTACTCTGAGTATGTCCAAGTTTATATGTGGGTCTCCTAAAAGACTCCCTAACTAGGGCATTCTTAATTAAGGGAACATATAATGGCATGTAACTTTTAACTGATGGAATTTTCATTTAGCTAAATACAGAAATGAAAAATAGACACCATGCCTGCACAGTTTTGCTGAGATTTTATAATATTGTCTATCTATGACAATGTACTATCATCACTTCAACATGAGAATTGGGAAATACTGAGGGTCACAGCTTGGGAATCCCAACTGGACAGCTGAAAATAAACTCACTTATTTATATCCAGCACAAGTTAAATGGAATATAGGAGGCCAACATTATGATGGAAATTGGACATTCAATGCAAATTTAGAAGCTAACTGAGGATTTTTTATTGATGTATCATGGAAAATCACTAGGGTTTAATATAAATAAAACTTGGTCAAAACATTTCATAAAAGATTCAACATAATTTGTAGTTATGCATATGGTGAATTAAATACTGGAGTAAAAGGAACTACAGGTAGAAAGAAGCAAAACAAATAAATGCTAAATCAGACAACAGGTCTCATCTGCAGATCAGCTACAATTTCTTATCCCCTCTCTCCAATGGAGATATCACGGCAACTAATAACTAGACTAGGGAATATGTCTCAAAATGAGTTGATTCTGTGTCCTCATCCTAAATTTGTGTTTTAAAGATATCCTAACCTTCAGTCCTACTCCATCTGTATAGCCACAAAATATCCTGACACTGCATCTACCACAGTCACATTTCTCATTTTGCACAATAAATTCCTCTGATGAATTTGTCATACAATAGTTTTCTTCATATTCAGTGATTCTAAAATTGACTATCCTACTTCTGCCCTTTCAGATAATTTTTCTCAGTGTCCTGAGTAAGCCCTTCAGCTCATTAAATAAATAATTCCAGAGCTGTTTCCTACATCTTCTACTCTTTCTATAAACACTCTCTCTAGGTCACCTTACTAAATCCCATGACTTAAAATTGAAAAATACATATGGATATATTTATCATTCCAATTCAAGAATACTCAAGTTTCACACTCACATACATTTGACTATCTTCTGGACATGCCTATTTTGATATCAGACACAGATTGCTTCCTTTTACAACTTATCATTCAGACAACAAACTTTAACTTCTTCATTTTCAATGTTGAAACTGATTTAACTTGTGTCAACTATACTTCAATGAAGTTTCAATGAAAACCTAATTTTCTCAGAGGACTGTTATCCATCATCTTGCACTATATATTCATAATACCCCTTATACCCCTTCTAATTGTAGTTCACCATAAATTCCAAGAAGAGGAGGAACTATGATCATTTTGTTCACTGTTTGAACCTAGAACAATATATCTTGCATAGATACTATCACATACTAGTCAATATATAATTATTTAGTAATTTCCCTCATTTATTCTCTACTGCACAATGATTCAGATCTAAAAAATATAAGCTATGCATAACTTTTCAATGTATAGTCTACCTCAGGGATTATTAAATAGTAGTGCACTGGACTGCTGGCCCATGGACTATTTGTTAATGGCCCATGAGTTAAGAATGTTCTTTTTTCCATTTTTAAATATTGTTTTAAAAAAAGTAAAGACAAAAAATATGTGGCAGAAACCTTATATGTGACCTACAAAGCCTATCATTTGGCCCTTTATGAAAACACTGTATTGACTTCTCTTCTATGTGTATGATGCCCTCCTGTCTTCAATTTGTGCAGTTGTACATGGTTGTTTTGAAACAAATAATTACTTTGGGTCCCTGAAACTTTCAGAATACTAGTTCATGAGTCATACAAAGGACTAGCACCTAGGTTGTTTCTTTTCCCATTTGAGTTGGCCTTATCTTAAACCAAAACAATAGCAAATAAACAAACCAAAATCTGAAAGAAAAACAACAAACCCTCCATTAAAAAAGAATAACAACAACAAAACAAACAATCAAACAAACAAACAAAAAGCAAAAACACTGGTTTTTGTCTAGGCCAGTTCTCAATCTTTAACCTCATTAGTCTGGTCAATTGTGAAGGACAATGTGCATGTGTGATGTTCTTCAAAGTAAAATAGAAGAAATTCTCTTGACATTCAATGAAAGCACAGCATGGAACTGTTATCTTACTATTGTCTCACTACTGGCCATTATTATTCTAGAGAAAACAAACCAAAAATAACATCTCAAAAATAAGATCCATATTTTCTTGCAAATTTCTATTGTGTAGTTATGGTCTTTTTTTGAGGTCAGTGACACTTAGAAATAACAGGAATGTAGAACTCTTAGATGCAAATAGTAACTTTAAAAAGTGCTATAGTGAGCTGTCCCTATGATATATAAGCTGACTATAACCTGAATATATCAAAATCATATTATGTTTCTACATGGAAAGACAATGTGAACTCCCTAGAAGCCACAGCACAAATTTCATTTTTAAGAAGAAACTAGGATAATGAGAAAATCAGTAGGAAGGAAACAAGAGACAGAAAAATTCAGTCAATCTTCTATTCCATCAATATGAAGAAAGATATGCCAAGAGCTTTGTGCTTTCCCTTTTAAATGAGATTTTTTTTTAAAAGGTCAAAATAGATAGAAAGAATAAAACCAGTGTCAGTCTCAATTATTGTCATATGTTTGGGTATACACAGAAGTTCTATGTATGCTTGAGGTTGCTGTGACTGGGTTTTATAAAAATTATTTACAAATAGGTTTGCTTCCTAGAGTAAACTACAAGTGTGCTATTTAAATAAGAAATAGAAATAGACCACAATAAGAGAGTTATATATTACACTTTACCAACAACCTTAGAATAAAAACCTTACATGAACATTTAATCTCTCAGAGATTATATAATTATAAAGCTTGTTCTATTGCATATTGAAGGGAAAGGGTAAGATTATATAGTAACAAGTGTTTGTAAGGGATACACAATGATAGGTCTCTTAGAATAAAAACAATGTCTAGTAAAACAGGTTTTATTTATAATATCCACTATATATGTGTTAGAATTTAGTACAGTCTATAATTGTATAATTTAATTATGAGAGTATACTTTTTCCTGTACTCAATTTTATTTTGAAAGATATATAAAAAGAAAGAATATATCTGATCTATACTTTTCTTAAATGCTTGTGGGAACTGAGCACTTAGATAATTAAATAAAAGGAAACAACCAGACTGGACATCAGGAGCACCAATTTCGTTGTTTACTACCAACCAGCTATGTGACCTAAGCTATGTGACCAACCAGCTATGTGACCCAAAGAAATTACTATTCATGGAGCATTTATGACATGTAGGATGCTTTACAACTGCCATGAATTTTTACAGTAGCTCTATGAAATAGGTATCATCCCAAAGTTACATGAGACAGAATCATTAAGTATCCAAGGTCACATTGTAACTAAATGGTAGAGCCATGATTTGAACTGGAATCTGTCTGACTGATAAACTCATATGCTCTTCATATGACTCTGTGCCTAAATGTCTCCAGCTCATATCTTCTACAAAATGAGAAATGCTCTACAAAATGCTGAGCTATATGATCTGCTTTATTCCTTCTAACACTATGGATTTATATATTCTTTACTTGTTATCATAGTATATCTCTTCCTTAAATCTACTGACACATCTGAGATCATCTCTTTGTATCTATCTCTTCTCTTACTAATCTTCCTTTCATTCCTATATATAATGACTTAACATTTCTCAATGCTCTTTTCTTGGCTTTCTTTCCTATTGCTGGCTTTTAAAAGTAATTCATGTACATGGATATAATCATATATATAAAATGATATTATTATTTCATCTACAATATTGCCCCAAGCAAAGAGCAATTAAAATTTTCTATAACTGAAGAATGTTACAGTTTTTTCAGTATTTTGTCAAGTCTTAAAACCAAATGTCAGGATTTTAAAATAAACTATTGTTGCCAAGTACCACTATAATGAGGTCATATAGAGATGGATGTACATGTATGTGTTTATTTTTAAGAGAAATTATTTCGTTTTCTGGGTAGTGCATTTTTAAAAATTATGTATGGATTTGATTAGAATTAATTCTATTTCCAAAACAACAAATTTTTACTGTTTTCTGGAAAGTTTTCTTTATACTGACAAAACTTGTTCCTAAATAATTGTCACCTTATCATATTCTGCTTTGGGTCATATATATAAGTGTGTCAAAAAGGTAGAAGGCTATATTAGTTTACTGGACACAGTTTTGTGAAATTATCTACTTAAATTTCTATAAGAACAGAAACACCTCACTGCTGTTGCTGAAACTTCTATCTGGATGTAAGAATGCCCAGGAAGATGAAGACTTAAAAAAAAACCAAGCAATTCAGCAAGCTAACATCTGCCAATATACCTTCTAGAAAATATCACTGTGATAGGTCATGGCGACATTTTAGTTTTCAATTTCTTCCACACATGTCCCACTTTTCTATAAAACAGGAAATAAAACATCAGTTTGTCAGATTTAATGGCACTTTACTAGAAAAACAAACAAGGAAACAAAAAAAGGCTAGAAACCTTTGACTATAGAAATCAATTAGAATATTTTAATTATAAATGTGAAACTTACATCTCTTTAATAAAAGGAGATAGATTGTGAAAACATAGTTTTATTCCATACTCTACTTGCATAATTACATAGCCTTGTGAAATTCCTGTTCTTTTTTTTTTAAAAAAATTGTTTTTTTGAGATATATTTTACATACCATATACCCATATCAAACGTACAATACGATTATTTCCAGTGACTTTACTAAGTGGTGTGACCATCACAATAAATTAATTTTATAAGATATTCATTACAGCAATACAATCCCTCAATCATTTGTAGTGAATCCTCAATCTCACCTCCAGCATCAGGCAACCACTAGTCTTTCTGTCTCTATGCACTTTTCTTTTCTGGACATTTCATATAAACTGAATCCTTAAATATGTGGTCTCATGTGTCTGGCTTCTTTTACTTAGCAAAATGTTTAAGGTAGACACAATAACGGCCCCACAGATGTCCACACTTTCATCCCAGGAATCTGTGAATGTTTCCTTATATGGAAAAAGGCTTCATAGGTGAGTTTAAGGGTATGGACATTGAGATGAGGAGATTATCCTGTATTATTTAGGTAGACCCGATCGACACACATTAGTCTTTAAAGTGGAGAACCTTTTCCTGCTCTGGTCAGAGAGAGAGATGTGAGGACTGAAAAAGAGTCAGAGAGATGGAAGGGGACTGGCTTTAAGATGGAGAAAGAGGGTATAAGCCAAGAAATGCAGGCAGGTTTTAGAACCTGGAAAACAAAAAGAAACAGATTTTCCACTAGGTCTCCAGAAGGAAACGGTCGTGCCAGTACCTTGATTTTAGTTAAGGCCTATGTCTAACTTCTAGACTACAGAATTGTAAGATATAGTTGTGTTATTTTTGTGTTAAACTTGTGGTGATTTGTTAATATAGCATTAGAAAAGTAAAACAGTGTTTTTGAGGTTCATTCATGGCATAAACATGTATCAGTAATTTGCTCATTTTTATTGCTGGATAGTATTCCATTGCACAGAGTGAAATTGCCAGATGGTCTTCCAAAGTCGCTGACCAGTAGTATATGAGAGTTTCCCTTCTTCACAT
>JAQQSY010003780.1:0-12738 GCA_028646535.1 Procyon lotor
GAGCAGAGAGCCCGATGTGGGGCTCGATCCCAGGCCCCTGGGATCTGACCTGGGCCGAAGGCAGACGTTTAACGACTGAGCCACCCAGGCGCCCCAAGGTTATTTTGCTTTTTTTGTGGCCTATATATCCAATGAGCAAAGAAAACTTTTCCAAAAATACTGAGATGGGTAGATTGTATTTTTTAAAAAATTTTAGTAAAAAAAAAAATATATATATATATATATGTATACATATAATTTAGCATTTTGACCATTTTTATGTGTACAGTTCAATGGCATTAAATACATTTACACTGTTGGGCATCCATCACTACCATCCATTTACAGAACTTTTTCATCTTCTCCAGCTGAAGCTCCATATGCATTGAACAGTCTACCCCCTTTCCCAGCCCGCACAACCATCATTCTATTTTCTATGAATTTGATTACTCTAATACTTCATGTAAGTGAAATTATATAGTATGTGCCCTTTTGTGGCTGGCTTATTTCACTTTGCTTTGTGTCCTCCATGTTTATCCTTGTTGTACCCTGTGTCAGAATTTCCTTCATTTTAAGGCTGAGTAGTACTGTATGCGTATAGCATATTTTGTTTATCCATTCTTCCATTGGTGCACAATTGGGGTGCTTCTGCCCTTTGACTAGTATGAATAATGCTGCTGTGATTATGGGTGTACAAGTATCTTTTGAGTTCTTTTGGGTATATACTCAGAAGTAAAAGTACTAGTTCATATGGTACTGCTTTTTAAAATTTTTTGATTAAAAAATTAGTTTTCCATAGTACCTACACCATTTTACATTCCTACCAGCAGTGTTCCTTTTTTTTTGGAAGAGTTCCAATTTTTAACACCTTCATCAACACTTGTTATTTTATTTTTTGATAAAGTCATCCTAGTGGGCATGAAGTTGTATCTCATTGTGGTTTTGATTTACATTTCCCTAATGATTAGTGATACTGAGAATTTGTTTATGTGCTTATTGGTCATCTGTAAATCATCTTTGGAGAAATGAATATTCAAGTCTTTTACCCATTTTTAAATTGGATTCTTTGCGTTTTGTTGAGTTGTAGGAGTAGAGTCATTTCTTAATAATACTTATATTTTCAATTTTTACTATGAAAATTCCAAACGTATACTAAAATATGGTATAATTCATCTAATGCACTTATCACTCAGCTTCAACAGTGATCAACAAATGGGTAATGTTTCATTTATACTCCCCACCATTATTTTGAAGCAACTCTTAGAAATGATATTATTACATCCATAAATATTTTTGACTCTAAAAGATGTAAGCAGTTAGTATCACATGAGAAATAAATCACGAGACCCCTTTTGT
Source organism: Procyon lotor (assembly GCA_028646535.1). Classification (NCBI taxonomy): domain Eukaryota; kingdom Metazoa; phylum Chordata; class Mammalia; order Carnivora; family Procyonidae; genus Procyon; species Procyon lotor. The sequence goes on from JAQQSY010003780.1 coordinate 1,336, forward strand.
AATCTGTTATGAATATGGAAATAATTTGTGTCAGGAGCTGTAGATCTACAACTATGATTCTTATGTGACTCCCTCTTGGTAAGCAGTGACTGTTTTTTTTGTAGCAGTGATGGATTCTTGCTGATCCATTCTTAATTTTCTTGCCTATTCCTATTGGTGACCACTTGTTAGGGGAGATTTAATTGGTTTTATCTTTTTCTCTTTGCACTGAAAACAGGGCAGAACTCCTCAGTTTGGGTAGGGACTAAGGCTCAGTTGGGGAAATCCTGGCATCATCTCAGCTGATGCCCCCCACTGGTTTGCCTGCCCATAACTTCAGATTACTTTCTGCTAGATACCGATTGTATCACATCACTTTACATAAAATTATATTATAAAATAAATCCTTCTTTGAGAGTGACTTTGTATTCTTACTAATAAAAATAAGAAAGGAAAGGCTTGAAGAGGTTCAAGTGCTATCTTCTGATTTATGTATCCTTAGGGCTTTAAAATGATTGCTTTGGTTTCTTAAGAATTTACTTTTATGTTGTCTTTGAACAAGTACAGCTGTTTATGGGGCTCCTGGGTGGCTCAGTCTGTTAAGCCTTCTGCTCAGGTCATGCTCAGGATCTTGGGATCGAGTCTGGTGTTGGGCTAGCTGATCTGTGGAGAGCCTCTTCTTCCTTTCCCGCTGCCCCTTCCCCTTCTTGTGCGCACGCATGTGTGTGCACCGTGTGTTCTTTGTCTTTCTCTCCCCCACCCTCAGTCTATCTCAAATAAATAAATTCTTTAAAAAAAAAAAGTACAGATGTTAGTGGAACATATTCTCGTAGTAGTGGATGGTACCCATTTAGACAAAGCAGCTTCTAACAGTTTAGTTTAATTAGAGATTGATGCTGATAATAAGCTTGATGTCTTATCTTTGTTCTCAAATTATTTTTGCCAATATAGGCTGTTGGTAAATACCATGTATTGAATTTTGAGCTTTACATAATCCAGTTGTAATTGATTCTAGTGGCTGTCTAGATAGAAGGACAGGATGTGTTGCTTTGCCTTCACCAAGTGTAGTAATCAAGTGAGTGTTATTAGACATCATTTAGCACTTACTGCTGTTAAAATTAGGATGACTCATTTTTTTTCCCGAATAACACAGTTTATTGTATTAAAAGTTATACATACTGGGTCTAAATACTGTTCAAATTTAAGAATGTTTCTGGTAAAATATTTTCTTACTGATTAAAGCAGTTCCTTTCACATGTATGTTTCTTATCTCCCTTAGCAATTGAATATTGAGATTTTTTTCTTTTAAATTCACATATTGTACTAATATCAGTTACTAATGAGATGCTTGAATGTGATTTGGAAGTTTTTCTGGAAGTTGGATAGTTTATGAACAGAAATACACAGGCTTAGGGGCGCCTGGATGGCTCAGTCGTTAAGCGTCTGCCTTCAGCTCAGGTCATGATCCCAGGATCCTGGGATCAAGCCCCGAATCGGGCTCCCTGCTCGGCAGGAAGCCTGCTTCTTCCGCTACCATTCCCTCTGCTTGTGTTCCCTCTCTCACTGTGTTTCTCTCCATCAAATAAACAGAATCTTAAAAAAAAAAAAAAAACACACAGGCTTAGGGAGTGAGTTAAGTTTAATAACAGTGTGATTTTATTTCTTATTTAGTGCTTAAATGGCGTTTAAAATTAAACGTTTCTTGTTAGGCATTAGTACACAGATACTCTTCATATACTCGAGTCAAACAGTATACTTGTAAAGGAAAGCTTGATTTCCCCTCCTTCTCAGAGGTGTAAGTGCTCAAGTTGGTGTGCATTCTTCAGGCCTTAATAGTTTTTTCCCTTTGCTTTTTAAAGCAAGTTTTTGAAAAAATATTTTAAAATAACCTTTAATATTTGTAATATTTTTAAATTTTAGAAACATCGAGAAGATAGTAGTTTCCGTGTATCCCAGATCTGGTTGTCCCAATAACATCTTACATTAGCATGATACATTTATGTCATTAATGAACCAATACTGATACATTATTGTTAACTAAACTCCATGCTTTATTCAATTTTTGTTTTTTAATCTAATGTCCTTTTTTGTGTTCCATAGCCCCATACAGGTTACCATATAACATTTGGTTGTCATGTTACCTTAGGGACCTCTTGGCTGTGACAATTTCTCACATTTTCCTTATTTTTGATGACCTTGACAGTTTTGAGGAGTTTTGATCAGGTGTTTGTAGACTGTCCCTCAAATGAGATTTTTTTTTGCAGTTTTATTGAGAAGTAATTGACATACATCACTGAATAAGTTTAAGGCTTACAGCATCCTGGTTTGATTTACATATATTGTGAACTGATTAAAGTAGGTTTACCTAGCATTCATCTGCTCATAAAGTCGATTGGATTTGTCTGAATCTTTTTTCGTGATCAAACTGGGGTTGTGGGTTTTAGTGAGGAAGACCACAGAGGTAAAGTGCCATTTCCATCACATCATACCAAGAATGCGTACAACCAGTGTGATTTAACACTGTTGATGTTGACCTTGATCACCTGCTTGAAGTAGTATTTGTGAGGTTTCTCTACTGTAAAATTACTCTCCCACCCCCTTTCATACTGTGCTCTTTGGAAGGAAGTCACTATCTATGTACAATATACATTTAAAAATTGAAGAGTTATGCTCCACCTTGTGGAGGGCAGGGTATCTACACAAATTACTCAGAATTTTTCTGCATGGGATAGTTGTCTCTTCCTATGAATTTATTTATTCAGTGATACGAGGATAGACTCATTTATTTTATTCTTTGGGTTATAAGCCCATACTCCTTTATTTTGTAGCTCAGATTTTTATAGTTTTGGCCAGTAGAACTCTTTCAGTTGGCACTTGTGTCCTTCTGACATGATTCCATCATTTTGGGTTTTTGGAAGCACTTACTTTTTGGTACGAGGCTCATCATGTATATTTCCTGTGCCATCCTGGAATCAGCTATTTCTCCAAGGAGCCTTGCTCCTTTTTTTGAACAGTGATACTAGAAACCAAGATCTGTTGCTACTAGGGAGTCACTTCCTCTAGGCCTTCTAAGTTAACAGAGTAAAGAAATACAGGTGTGCATATACATCTATAAGCATTTCTTTATGTAATTCCTGTATCTATATTAAACTAACCAACTCTGACCCATTACTACATGGATAACTGTAGCCTACTGCCTTGGCCTGTCTGGAAACTCCCACTTGAGCAGTGAGAAACCTTGCTCCCACCACCCACCATCCATTTACTTAATTCTTCAATTCTAATATACATGTCTAGTGGTATCAGAATTGTTAACCTACACCTCTGTGGGAAATACTTTTATCAACTAAAGGACAGGACATTTATACAATTTCTTTTGCTTTTAGTCTTACAGATTGTACTCGTTTCCAAAATTGCCTAGGTACTTAGGTCAGCACCTTTCCCCTCACCTTCTTGTTCAGTACATTTATAGTGTATTGATGTAATGCAATATGGGGTTGTTCAATACATTTATAGTAGATTGTTAAGAAGAATGGTAGGAGTGATTTGTCTTTTCCCCCCAAAGTTTCTGTTAATAATCATGTTTTGCTTTTTAAAAAGTTCCTTTAACAAACTTACTTGGAAATAGTTTCAACATACAAGTTGCAGGAATAGTATGAAATAACACCCAAGTATTTTTTGTTCACAGTCACCTCAAACATTAGGGTCTGATTAACAATGAAATACAGAACCTCTGCCTTCGGCTCAGGTCATGATCTCAGGGTCCTGGGATCGAGCCCCGCATCGACTCTCTGCTCGGCGGGAAGCCTGCTTCCCCCTCTTCCTCTGCCTGCCTCTCTGCCTACTTGTGATCTCTCTGTCAAATAAATAAAATCTTAAAAAAAAAAAATAGGAAAAGTAATCAATAATTACAACATTTTCAAATATACTTTTTTTAGAGTGGGGGCGAGGAGAACCTGTAATTGTGTTTAAAAGGATCTCAGCAATTACTGGGGCATACCTTCTGACACTGATTTTTGTTTCTTTTAGCAGATTGCCTTTATTACTTAATTGTCGTTCATGCTGTAGTTATTTCTGAGAAAGGAACTTTTTTCCCCCCTTTAAAAAAATTAACACTGACTTTCAAATACTGCAGTGATACTATAAAAGATTACTAATGAAGGAAAATTCCACCATGCAGTTAATGAAAAAGTTATTCAATTATTTGTATTCGCTCAAAAGTCTAGAAGTATATCTGAAAGATCAGATTGGTGGTTTTTATTTTCTTCTCTATATTTTTGCCTATTGAGTGATTCAAGATAATGTTTTATGGTCTTGATATAATATGAATTATATTCAGAGAATGAAATCTTAGATAGAAGACATCATTTTAAGATGGAAGAGCTCACCTGGTTCCAGGTAGGAAACTTCTGAGAAGATGAAACTTTGCTTGTCCTTGAAGGATGAGCAAGATGTAGTGAGGGAGACAAGGATTTGGGAGAAGGGTGGACTCTCATGACTTGTTTCCAGTGGGAAATGGGTTTTAGGGCTAGTGCCTGGAGTGCATCACCCTTTCTGGTCTGGAGGCCTCGTCTCACTCTGTCCTCTCCCTGGAATCCTCTCCCTCCTAGCCCCCCATCTTAGTTTAGGTAGTCTGTCCTAAGGGGAGTTTGAGTAACCGCCCCCCCCCAATTAGGTTAGTTTCCCCTCAGCACAGTGAGATTCCTCTTTTGTGACACATTTTGTAATCACGTTTAATATTTTTTAACTTTTAATTCAGTTTTTATATCAAAATTACACATGCATGTAGATTAGAGTCAAATCTTACAGGCTTATTACTAAAAACAGTAGTCTCCTATTTACTTGCCTGCTTCTTAGCTCTTTTAGCTGTTTTCTTTCTTTTCTTTATTTTTTCTTTTAGCTGTTTCTTTTGCTGTTTTGTTATTATGCTTGTAGCTAAAGAACATTTTATAGTGTGCTGCTTCTTGATGTTTCAGTTTTCATTGTTGAAAAAAATTGACTTCACAGCTATGGGGGTGAAAGGATTTATTTGTCTTTTACCTCCCTCCTACAGCTGTATATACTCCTACCTCCTGTCTCTTCACTTTTCTGATACAGTTGTATCCATTATGTGGTTAAATCAATATACAGCATTTGCAATAATTGAAAGTAATAAATACTGTTCGCAGCTGAGATATTTGGTGTCCTGTGGTTTCTTGTCCTTGCCTGAATAGTACTTTATTTTCCCTGAAGTTAATAATTACTTTGGGGGTGGGGAATTAGGTAAAATAGGTGATAGGAATTATGGAGGGCACTGTGACGAGCACGGGGCCATGTATGAAAGTATCGAATCACTATCCAATCACCTGAAACTATTATTACACTGTATGTTAACTGTACTGGAACTAAAATAAAATTTAAAAAGTAATTGTTTTTTGTTTGCTTAATTTCTATGTACATATCATAAATTGCTAATAGCACCAGTTCATCCTCAGGCTTTTAACTAAAACAACCTCAGGTTTTTTGCTATGTTCAGATACATCTGGTATTTTATTGATATCATTGAGGGTGGGAAGGGGTCTTTCCTGGCCTTTTGACCCATTCTAGCAGATTGCTCCCAAGGTCTGCTGTTCAGCTATCATCTTGGGGGTTTCCTTTCCAAGGGTTTTTAATTGAAGTCCCTTTCCTTGATTCAGTTTTCTCTCTTGGTTTATTTCCTCATTTTCCTAAAACACAGCCTTCAGTATCTTTCTAAGGAAGAGAATGCATGGGAAGTTAAGCTCCCTGCCCCCTTTTTTTGAGACTTTGTACATTGAAGACTCTTTTATGTTACCTTCTCATTTAGACTTTTGGTTCAGAAACATTTCCTTTAGGGTTTTGAAGGCATTTACTCCATTGCCTTCTAAGTTCCATTGTTTTGCTCTTGGGAGGCATGAAGTCAGTTTTGATGTCTGAGTTTTCAGATGGGGCCTGCTTTCTCTAGCTCTCTGTCTCTTATTCTTGGAAGTTTTTAGAAGCTTCTTTTTGTCCCGAGTATTCTTAAATTTCACTGTGTTGTACCTTGAGATCTACTTTCATCCATTGTGCCAGACATTCAGAGAGGGTCCTTTTGGTCTGGAAGCCCATGTCACTTAGTTCTAGTAAATTTTAAAAAGTTTTTGTTTCCAAACTTTGGAAAGAGCCTAGATGTCCCATCGACTGATGAATGGATAGAGAAGGTGTGGTATATATACACAATGTAGTATTACTCAGACATCAAAAAGAATGAAATCTTGCCATTTGCTAAGACATGGATGGAGCTAGAGTGTATTATGCTAAGCGAAATAAGTCAGAAAAACAGATACCACATAATTTCACTCATGTGGAATTTAAGAAACAAAACAGATGAACATATGTGGGGGTGGGGAGAGAGAAATTGTAGTAGATTATTTTTTTTTGAAACTATAAGAGATTCTTAATGATAGGGAACAAACCGAGGGGTGATGGAGGGAGGTGGGTAGGGGGTGGACATTAAGGAGGGCACTTGTGAGAAGCACTGGGTGTTGTATGTAAGTGATGAATCACTCATTTCTATTCCTGAAACCAACATTGCACAATATATTAACTAACTAGAATTTAAATAAAAATTTGAAAAATATAAGTTTTTGTTTGATTTTTCTCTGCTTTGGTATTTTTTTTCCTCTTCTCTTTGAATTTAGGACCTACTTGTACTGATTCTTTAAAATGTTTTTTAGTCTCGGGGCACCTGGGTGGCTCAGTGGGTTAAGGCCTCTGCCTTTAGCTCAGGTCATGATCTCAGGGTCCTGGGATCCAGCCCTGCATCAGGCTCTCTGCTCAGCGGGGAGCCTGCTTCCTCCTCTCTCTCTCTACCTGCCTCTCTGCCTCCTTGTGATCTCTCTCTCTCTGTCAAATAAATAAAATCTTTTAAAAAAATGTTTTTTAGTCTCTTGTATTTTTTGTCTTTTTTTTTTTCTATGAGATTTCTCAATCTTAAGTCTTTTTTTTTTAAGTTTTTTTTTTCTTTTTTGGACAGAGAGAAACACAGTGAGAGAAGGAACATAAGCAGTGAGACTGAGTCACCCAGGTGCCCCTCAATTTTAAATCTTTTTAAAAAAAATTTATTTGGGTGCCTGAGTGGCTTAGTCGTTAAGCGTCTGCCTTCTGCTCGGGTCATGATCCCAGGGTCCTGGGATTGAGCCCCACATTGGGTTCCCTGCTTGGCGGGAAGCCTGCTTCTCCTGCTACCATTCCCTCTGTTTGTGTTCCTGCTCTCGCTGTCTCTCTCTATCAAATGAATAAATAAAGTCTTTAAAAATAAATAAAAGTTTTATTTAAGTCTCTTTATTTAAGTCTCTTTATTAAATCTCTGCCTGATGGAGGACTCAAAGTTAAAACCCCGAGATTAAGAGTTAAATGTGGTCCTCCAACTGAGCTAGCCAGGCTCCCTGAGATTTCTTAATTTTTTTAGATTCCAACTTTTTTTTTTTTTTTAAGATTTTATTTATTTGACAGAGAGAAACACAGCGAGAGAGGGAACACAAGCAGAGGGAATGGTAGTGGGAGAAGCAGGCTTCTTGCGGAGCAGGGAGCCCGATGCGGTGCTCGATCCCAGGACCCTGGGATCATAACCCGAGCCGAAGGCAGACGCTTAACGACTGAGCCACCCAGGCGCCCCTAGATTCCAACTTTTTGATAAAATTTTAATCAGTTTTAATGTTCAAAAACTCTCTAATTCCTCCCCCCTTTTTTTCTTTATAGCATATCTCCTTGTTTTATGGTTCTGATTTTTTTCTTTTCTCTGAGATTATTGAAAACTTTTCCTTTCTTTGAGTTTTCATCTTCCTGCCTACTTGTTTCCTCCACATTGCATGTATTCTCTTTGTTTTGGTCTTTTGTGACTGTTAGAAGTTTTTATTAGTTGTGTGGTGATCTTCACCTGCTTGGTGCAGAGTGCACAACCAGTAAAGCAGTTCGGAAGCTCAGTATCCTTGATGGAGTTTCTTGTTGAACCTGACTGGTCTGTTGGTTTGAGTGAGTGTCTTTAGGTCTCTTCTCTTGGGTTGTCCCTAGTATTACTAGCAGCCAGGCTGCTAGTAAGAAGGGAGCTGGATGGGAGGAAGAAGGCTGGGAGATCTCAACATTGAGTACATAAGCCTCTCACTTAATCACTCTTTTCTGCTATGCTACCCTTTCTTTTAATCTCCGTGTCTCCAGCCTATAACTCTGTTTTACACTCTTCAGAGAATAAATCTCTAGTCCTCTGATGGGGATCTTGAGAGCTCTGTGTTTCTGGCTGCATCAACAACCTTTTTGCTTTTAAATTTCAGTGTCATTCCTACTTCACCATTACCTGCTGCTACCACTTGAAGCCTTTGAGGATATAGTGCAAGACAGGTTGCTTATGCTTTCTGCTTCAGACTTCAGTTTTCTTGGGTCAGCTGTGGTAGTTGACACCTGTCATCCTGCTCCTGGCTTTCAGGATTTTATTGCTGCTTCCTCTCCTGGTGTTTGGCTCTGTAGGTTTTGTTTTGTTTTTTTGGTTTTTTTTTTGCCTTAAAATTAAAAGCCTGGGTGGCTCAGTCAGTTAAGTGTCTGCCTTTGGCTCAGGTCATGATCCTGGAGTCCAGGGATTGAGTCCCACATCGGGCTCCCAGCTCAGTGGGGAGTCTGTTTCTCCCTCTCACTCTGCCCCCCTCTGGTGCTCTCTTGCACCCTCTCTCTCTCTCTCTCTCTCTTTCACTCAAAGAAATAAAATCTGAAAAAAAGAAACAAGCTTCACTGACATTTACATTTAAGATGATTTGGGAAGGGATAAGAAGTAAATGTGTGTGTTTAATCTTCAAGTGGAGTATTAAAATTACATTTAATTCTTTTGTTTGTCTTTTCTTTGGTAAACTACAGACTTAGGTTAAAAACACCAGTCACCTTTACTGTTGAGTCCTTTACCCCACACCAGTCATGGCCTGACTTCTTCACTGAGTGGTGTTAAAATTAATCTAGCAGTTAAACACTTGTATAATGGAACATTCTGTGATGGTGGGATGGAGGGAAAGGTATGAAATGCTAATGCATCTCTCTTGGCTCTCATTATTCTTGAAGGAGAAGGGGACCTCATGATCAAACCTAAGTTTAGGCAGACTCACTTGAATACATTTCCCCTCCATAATCTCTGCCTAGTATGCTCTACTCCAGGTATAATAATACAGTAATAAGCAAGCATAGCTTTTGGAACTTCTCAGCATGAGGGAGCTCTGGTTGCTCATGAGGCTAGCAGAGCCAAGCAGGCTGCAGTCTGTGCTAGTTCCTGGCTTCTAGGCATGTCTGTCACCTTTGGCATCTGGACATTGACTTTACTGGGTTTTTAATGTAGGCTATTCCATTTCTTGGATATACCATTTGGTTGGTTTTATTTATTTTTAACTTTTTTTTTCCTTTTAAGATTTTATTTCTCCATTTGAGAGAGAAAGAGAGCATTGTGGGTCGGGGGGACTACAGAGGGAGAGGGAGAAGCAGAGTCTCCACTGAGCAGGGAGTCCAACCCAGGGCTCGATCCCAGGACCCCAGGACAACAGGACCATGACCCGAGCCCAAGGCAGACGCCCAACCAACTAAACCACCCAGGTGCTCCCCACTTGGTTGTTTTTAGAAGAAAAAAACATTCTGGGAATTACAGTGTGATCAAAATACTAATTTTCCTTCATATGTACCAGCTTTATTGAACACTTATGTATCCCTAGTGTACTATGCTAAGTGTTAGAGGTTGAATATTAAATGTTAAATGTTTTTTATTTCTCAGGAGATAAAGGTTGAAGATGTCTGTTTCTCTGTTGTGTTTCTTAAGCTTTTGTTGGCATTTATTTGACAATTGGTAATTATAGAATTATAATGTTCTTTTAATTTTGTCATGTTTTGTTAATTTTGTTATGAAATACGTGACACATACACAAGGAATACGTGTAATATGTAAGTTTATAAAGCCTGCACATAAATCAAACGGTTTATAATTAGGATCACAGCAATCTTCTGAAAGTTTATTTTTGTTTCTCATCCCTCCTTGCTTTTGGACCAGTCAGTAAGAAAGAGTAATAAGCTTTGTCTTTGTTGCTTTGTAAAGCCTCGTTTTTCATCAGTTTTCTTCATGTTGATGTGCTCCTGGTGCTAATTAGTCCCAGAGATGCCACCTGCTGCTGATGCTCACTCATGGTCCATCAGTGATGCCCCACAGAGTCGGCACTCATCTGCATGGGGCTACATGCTTTGCCTGTGTAGGGATTTGGTGATTTGTAAAGTAATGTGAATACTCAAATGTGAGCTGGTAGGTTAAGATGGCTTTAAGATAAGCCACCGGTTTCTCTAGGTAGATTTCTGTTAAAGGTACACCTCCATGCCTGCCTGAGTCAGCACATGCTAATGAGGTACCCCTGATGGGCCACTCACCGATCTGTTCTGAGGTGAATACAGCGATAAAGCACGCAGACGTCCCTGTCTGTGTTACCGATACTCTCTCAGTCTCATTTTCTCCCCTTCCTGAATTGTTAGTGAAGTGTAATTTACATACAGAACCGTACACAAATCATAAATGCACAGCTTAGTGAATATTCAAAAGTTGGATGTGCACTTCTAACTAGTACCTAGGTCAAGAAACAACAAGACCCGCACTCAGAAAAGCCCCCTTCAGGTGCCATTTCAGTTACCCCCTCCCCAGGATAACCACTGGCATATGAGGTTCATCTGGCTTTGATCTTTGTATAAATATAATCATACAGTAAATGATCTTGTTTCTGGCTTCTTCTACTCAACATTATTTTTGTGAGATTCACCTATGCGTTGTATGTTGTCGTAGTTTATTCACATTGCTGTGTAGTACGTTCCATTGTATGGAGATACCACTATTTAGTTATTCATTCTGTTGTTGTTGATGGGCATTTAGGTAGTTTCCAGTTTTATTAATAGTGTTACTTTAAACATCCCGGTGTGTCTTTTGGTGAACATATGTCTTTCTGTTGGATATGTAACTAGAATGGAATTGCGGGGTCATAGAGTATTTATACATTCATCTTTAATAAGTGCTGAGTTTTCTAAAGTGGTTGTACATGGGGCACCTTGTACTAGGTGGCTCAGTCATTAAGCGTCTGCCTTCGGCTCGAGTCCTGGTCCCAGGGTCCTGAATCGAGCCCCACATTGGGCTCCCTGCTTGGCAAGAGGCTTGCTTCTCCATCTCCGACTCCCCCTGCTTGTGTTCCCTCTCTTGCTGTGTCTCTCTCTGTCAAATAAAAGAATAAAATCTTTTAAAAAATAAATAAATAGGACCAAGACAAGATGGCGGAGGTGTAGGAGGCACGGAGAGCACTGGGATCCAGAAAGAGGCTGAAAACCACTCTAAAAGCCGGCAAACACAACAGCAGAGAGAAGAGAATAAGAACAGCAATTCTAGGAGCAGAAAAT
>JAQQSY010003781.1:0-12737 GCA_028646535.1 Procyon lotor
TCTCTCTTCCCGTTGCTTTAAATTCACTTTTTCCACTCCTACCTTTCTGAAAGTGGTTGATTTTCTGCTCCTAGAATTGCTGTTCTTATTCTCTTCTCTCTGCTGTTGTGTTTGCTGGCTTTTAGAGTGGTTTTCAGCCTCTTTCTGGATCCCAGTGCTCTCCGTGCCTCCTACACCTCCGCCATCTTGCCTTGGTCCCCCTCATTCCATTTCTTTTTAAAAGATTTTATTTATTTATTTACTTTAGAGAGGGGTTTAGGGGCATAGGGAGAGAGAGGGAGAGAAGCAGACTCCACGCTGAGCAAGGAGCCCAACACAGAGCTCAATCCCACAATAATGAGACCATAATCCTGAGATCACGACCTGAGCCAAAACCAAGAGTCAGACACTTAACTGACTGAGCCACCCTAGCGCCCTAGAAGGTCATTCCATTTTTAGTAAGTCTTGCAGAGTTGTATACCCTAACACCTATTTCCTGAGCTTTGCCCTTTGAAATTCTATGACAATAAAAAGGACCCTTTTGGGGTGCCTGGGTGGCTCAGTGGGTTAAAGTCTCTGCCTTCGGCTCAGGTCATGATCTCAGTCAGGGTCCTGGGATCGAGCCCCGCATTGGGGGTCTCTGCTCAGCGGGGAGCCTGCTTCTCCCTCTCTCTCTGCCTGCCTCTCTGCCTACTTGTGATCTCTCTCTCTCTCTCTCTCTCTCTCTGTCAAATAAATAAATAAATAAATAAATAAAATCTTTAAAAAAAAAAAAGACCTTTTCAATATGTCATTATATAGGCCATCAGAAAATGAGCAACATTTCCCCAGTAGAAGCAAAACCATGGGAGGGTATGATGTTGCCCACCTTGGAGTCCACCCATTAGATTACTTTGGTTTTCTTAGGCTGAAAGCTAGATGGAAAGTTCAGAGTTGGGACTAGGTCAGGGATCCCATAGAGAGAATGAAGATATTGAGAGTAAAGTTGTGATGAAGTAGCAAGACATGTGGCTGGCAGAGGGACAAAAACTAGAAAATCTGGAAAGGAATCTGTAGGAAAGACAATGGGGAATCAAATATTCTTCTTCCACTTCTGCTCATATCCTTCAAACCCGCTCAAGGCTATTCCACTCTGTGTTAGACTGGGTCCTGCAAGAAGTAGACACCAAGCAGAATCAGAAGTCCAAGAGATTTCTTAGGGAAAATGCCTATAAGGAAGAAAGGGGAGTCAGGGAGAGCCATCAGACTGTCATGCCAGGTATGAGATTTGTGAAGGAGAGAGGGCAGGTGAGAAGGTTGGGTGGGTGACAGAGCCTGACACTGTAGCACAGTCCTAACAAAGTTCAACAAGGCCATTGAGTTTTTCTTGAGCCTAAATCACCCTCTGAGCTGTCCTAAATGTTCCAGGAACAGACCAGCTTTAGTGCCCCTGCCATCCACAGTCATCACCAGGGAATAGCCATGAGATGTGTGGTCACAATGCAGACAGGGAAGCATTTCAGAGCACAGCAGCTATGCTGCTGGGGCTGCCCACATTTACAATCCCCACCATTAGAGATACTAGAGGTGCATTTGCATGGCCACCTCACACCCTAGACAATGAATGAATGAATGAATGAATGAATGAATGAATGAATGAATGAATATACTTTTCTTCTTCTTTCTTAACCAGTAAGTTTCCATTCAATCTTATCTTTCCTTTATTGCCAAGTTTCCTGAAATAGAACTATACAACCACTGTTGTTATTTCCATACTTTCCATTCATTTCTTTACCCACAGCAAGATGGATTCTCCTCCCCATTGCTCAGCGAAACTGCTCCAATCAAGGTGACCATGGACTTCCCAATTGCCCTATTGCAAGGATTGCATGAGTTTGGAGTTCAGAACTAGTCAGGGATAATACTTGTGGATACAGGGATGTGGAAACAGCCAAAAATCTGAAGGAGGAAAGGGGACTAAGGATTTGGAAGTTTTATAATAGAGAGGGAAGAAAAGAAAGAGGCAGGGAGATTAATAACAAGTATGAAGTTTAAAAATAACTTTTGGGATATTGAAAAACCTTTTCAGACAGTCCAGGAAAACTCTTAGGAAAAACAATCTAATCTGCCATCTTCTGACTGATTTCATATTAACCAGAAGAGGTCAGCAAAGACATTAGTATCAGTCTTTGCCCTCCCTAGAGGCAAAGTGGTTGGTTCCAAAGGGATCTTTGTCTATTGGCTCAGAGTTTATGCAAGGCTTCCTTTGTCCAGATTTTCCATATGCTCAGATCCTCTCCTTAGAGTTCAGCCTTCTCTGTAGTTCTGGTGAAAGAATGGATTGCAGGTACATGTTTCAGGAAATGACAGATCTTCCATTTAAGTGTATATACTTCTCCAAGTCAGTAAATAAATTAAAACTTCTGGCATGTTAGCCAATGCACTTAGAGAAAAAAACGCAAGCATAAAATATTAGAAAGGAGGAGAAGACAAAATTAACCTTAATTCCAAATAATTTGATTGTATATCTGGAAAACTCAAGAAAATAAACTAAAAAACAGTAAAATAACTCAGTAATGTGGCTAGGTAACGAAACTTATATTCAGAAATCAAAATCTTCACACATAAAAAAAAGATCCAACTAAAAGAAGTAATGGAGGTAAAGGACTCCATTTACAAAAGCTACCACAACAAAGAAATATAACACATTACTAGGAATAAAGCTAAAAAGTTCAAGATTTACATAAAGAAAACTTCAAAATGCTCCTGAGAAACACGAAATGTGAACAAATGGAAAGGTAGAATCAACAATATAAGGATATCAATTCTTCCCTAAGTTTATCCATAAAAATTATACAATTCCAATTAAAAATCAATCATTTTTAAGCTAGACAAGCTGATTAAAGTTTGTATATGGAAAATAAGCAAGAAAATATAACCAAAAACATTCTGAAGGAGAAAAGTAAGGCGGAACTAATCTTGTAATACAGATTATATAGCTATAATTAAAATAATCAAGTATTGTCTTTGGGAAAAGTGGATTATTCGACATGTAGAGAGACAACGAGGTGACCAACTAGGGAAAAAATTAAGTTGAATCTATTTCTGTCTGTATGACACCAGGATGAATTTTAAGTGGGTCAAAGGTTTAATTTATTTTTTTCAAGATTTTATTTATTTATTTGACAGAAAGAGACACAGCAAGAGAGGGAACACAAGCAGGGGGAGTGGGGGAGGGAGAAACAAGCTTCCTGCTGAGCAGGGAGCCTGATGTGGGGCTCAATCCCAGGACCCTGGGACCATGACCTGAGCCAAAGGCAGACACTTAATGACTGAGCCACCCAGGCGCCCCCAAAGGTTTAATTTAAACCAAAAATTTAAATAGAAAATAAAAGAATGTATATAAGAATGAATAAGACCTTTCTAAGTATGACGGAAACATAGTAATCAAAAAGAAAAGACTGACAAGTCTGACTTTATGAAGAACTTTTAAAAAAGCAGTGTGGTTGATACCACCCAAAACAAAGTAAATAGACAAATGACAAACTGAGAAATATATCTGGGATGAAAGATTGATTTGTCTAGTGTATACAGAGCTCCTACAAATCAATAAAAAAGAAAAGATGGGCAAAAGATAAAAACATATGAGAATATCATCATCTTCACTCATAAGGAGATCAATGTGCTTTAAATTGACATTAAAATACCACTCCCATTTATTAAATTGACAAATCCAAAAATGTTTTATAATACACCATGGGAAAACAGTTAGTATAAAATGAAATAACCTGCATAAAGGGCAGTTTCACAATATCTATCAAAGTTACAAGTGCTTTTATACTCTTTGCCTTAGCGATTCCTCCTCTAGGAATTGTCATTCACATATTCTGGCACAGAGATATGATGTACGTATTTGTTTATTGAAATGCATCATTGGTTGTAAAAGCAACAGATTGAAAACAACTTAAATATTGATCAGTGGGGAAACAGCAAAATAAACAATGGCACATCCATATGGTAGAATAATCTGGAGCCACTGAAAAAGGAAAAGCAAAAAGAGTGATCCCTTATGTATGGATATATAATGATGGGCAAGATATTTTGCCAGGTGTAGGACATGTGTTTAATACACTGCTGTTTGTACAAAAAAAGAAAAATGAGTTTGTAAGAATTTGCATATATATATGCTTAAAATACCTCTATAAACTACATTATAATGTTGATAACATGGGTTGCCTATTGGGGAGGGGGGAGTCAAGCGGTTGGAGAACAGATGGGAAAAAAAAGTGTTTTAAAGTACTTTTAAAATTTTAAGCCATGTGAGTATATTATGTTTTCATTCTTTAATATTTGAGTATTTTTTTAATCTTTTTATCTTTCTTTGATATTCTGGCGCTTTAAAAAAAAGTCTGTGTTTAGGATACTCTATAATCCTAATTCTCTACTTGTGCTGACTAATGTGTACTATAAGGTCTTGTTCGTCCAAAATTCAACTATAGAATCACTTCACCTTTCCAGAATCTGGCTAGGATCAGGAAATAGCAAAATAAGCCATCAAGCAGGCAAAATAGATGTCCCAAAGTCCATGTACGAAATAAAACCTAGACATTTTACTCAGCAGAAGTCCATCAGATTTCCTTTAATCTATTTATTTATTTATTGAAGGCAATTATATTAAGTTTGATAAAGTGGTTAACTCATAGAAAGTAGATACAAGAGGCCTACTGAAAGCACTGAGCAGTGCTAGTTCACAATCAGAGAAGCATGTTGGGGAAAAGAAGCGTACAGAGCTAATCTAAGGACAGAAGATAGCAAGATATGGGTTCATTAGTGGGGGCACAAACCTTCTCAGAGATTATATCCCGATGACCGTGAGGTCCCAACAGTGGTCTTGAGGGACCAGAATCACTTTCCAGTGTGTTCAGTAGGATCTGTTGAGACTTGTTTTTATCCCTAATGTTTAAATGAAATAGAAAAACTTCTGATGATGAAGAATTTAAAACTTAGGCTCCCTGGAAAATACAATGATATATTTCAGATAGGTGGTGTTTTGGAATATATTTTTTAAAATGCTTAATTGGAGACATAATCAAAAATGGCAGATTAACTGGTCACAGATTACTTTATCTAATGAACACAGCAAAATTCCCACACACAGTTTCAGTGAATGAAAGCATCAGTATCTAAAACTGATAGTAGATACAAAAAAGTGAGGCAAGAAAAATATTCTAGCACAACAAAATAATTTCATAAGAGTCCAGAAAAAATTTCTAATTCCTCTACAATGGAATAACTTAAAAAATCATGATCAGAATGTAAAGAATGGAAAATAGCAATTAGCAAAGAAGTGACAGAAATCGTAGCAGTTATTAATCCAGGACAGGTTAGAATGAAAGAGACAGTAACTTAATGATTAACTATAATAGAGTAATTAAGAATATTGTTGGCATACTCTTTGACCCAGCTATCCATTTCTAGGAATCGTTTTTCTAGTTATACTCACACAAGGGTACAGTGATATATACACAAGAATATGTATAGCCCAATAGGAAACGTACATATCCTTTGCTTTGAAATAACAAAGCTAGAAGAAACTTTGATGCCCACGAAAAAGGGACTGATTAAACAAATTACATATATCCACACAATGGAATATTATGTTGCCATTAAATAGGAGAGAATGCTGTATATAGTGATGTATAAATTTGAGTACTTTAAAATAAATTTAAAAAGCAAGTTGCAAAACATCATTATATATTTTGTTTGAAAGAACTTTGTGTTATTGGGGGATGCATGCACTTGTGTGTGTTAGGATATGGATGGGAAAGGGTTAGAAAGACATACACAAACTGTTATATCAGTTGACCATGGACTTGGGGGAATGGGCAAAGTCCAGAAAACCACATTTTACTTTACAGTAGCTATATTATTTGATGTTTTAAGAATTATTCTTTAATGTTTAAAAGAAAAATATTGTTGGGGCGCCTGGGTAGCTCAGTGGGTTGGAGCCTCTGCCTTCGGCTCAGGTCACAGGCTCTCTGCTCAGCAGGGAGCCTGCTTCCCCCTCCTCTCCGCCTGCCTCTCTGCTTACTTGTGATCTCTTTCTGTCAAATAAATAAATAAAATCTTAAAAAAAAAAGAAAAATATTGTCAACCCTGAAAATCACAGTTAATGGGATAGACTATGAAATGAAACCCGATGTATCAAACTATAATTGGACTAAAATGAAGTAATAAAAATGGCTGAATTTGAGGATGATGTATAATAATCTGCCTTGGGTTTCAAGAGAATTCTTGCATAGGTGGTTTCAAATCAGCAAAAGTTATTGTAATGAATAGGGATTGTTTTGTTTGCCTAAAATTCCTTCCTCCCTTCTCTGGGGCAGCACTCCCTTCTCTTGGGAAATGCTTCTTTCCCTTTTGCAAATATTTGGCTTAAAGAATATGCAATTTTCTTTTTGACTCTATGCTCCTGACCACAAATGATGGTCCTAAAGGCAAGCACCTACCCCAAACAGAGCCAATTACTTAAAGCCCACCAACTCACCCCAATTGTAACTGATGATGTAGGTATCTCCCTGACCCAGGCAAGACCAATCACAGCCCTTTCTTGGCATTTTTCATACTAGACTTGAAGAGAAAGAGAATCATTCCTTCTTTGGTCATGGGAAATAAAGAACACGGATCCCTGGAGTTGTCACCACCTATGTGGAGGAGGCCAGTTGGCAGATTATCATGATGCCAGTATTAGAAGGAAGGTGTGATGAGAGATGGAGAGAAAATGATCACAGTTATACACCTGCTGTGCTTCCTTTCTTGCAGTTACATGGAGAAACAAGTCTCCTTTTCTGACCAAGTTAGTTCAGGTTGGGTTTCTGTACTTCACAACCAAAAGCATACTGGGTAATAACAGAAAAAAAGGATGGATGATTTATTTGCTTCCACATTTCATTTCAATGGCAGTGAAATGACAATAATGAATCTAAAAAGGAACTGATAATATTCAAAAGATTTCAGAGTAGGATGGCTATGACGTTTAGAACTTAAATCATAAAGTCCTGCAATAGGAAAGTGTTTGTAAGTTCTTAAAGAATATCTATTCCCCCAAAGACCTTTTTTTTTTTTCTGTTTGAGTGATCAATCATTTGAGGAAAAAAGGTAGAATGTTATTTTATAGGTTCAAAGTCTAGAGAGAGATTTTTTGACCACATATCTCATCTCTAAGTTAATCATTTAAGTTATTGTTAACAGCTTACTGTATGGGAAAATCATGCTGAAAAGATTTAACTGAAAACTCTAACAGCTATGAGGTGGATGTCATGATCAATATAATGCTGGACTCAAAGCCATATATGAAATCAAGAAAGAGAGTGAACAAAACACACATTCAGACACGAACAATTAGTGTAAAACTTTGTGTCGGAGAAAGGACTCCAAAGTTCCTATTTTGGATGTTTAATATAAATACAGATAAAAACATTAGTCAACCTTATGGAGTTAAGTTAAATAAAGTTATCTAACCCATTTAGATGGGTACATGTGAATTCAGTCTATGTATTAAAAGACATAATTTTTAAAGCAAAACAGAATAACAAGTATAGAAGGGAGAAAATTCAGTAGAGTGGACTTCAGACATTCTTTTTTTTCTTAAAAGATTTTATTTATTTATTTGACAGAGAGAGATCACAAGTAAGCAGAGGCAGGCAGAGAGGGGGAAGCAGGCTCCCTGCTGAGCAGAGAGCCTGATGTGGGGCTCAATCCCAGGACCCTGAGATCATGACCTGAGCCAAAGGCAGAGGCTTTAACCCCCTGAGCCCACCCAGGTGCTCCAGATTTCAGACATTCTTAAAAAGATAAAATTCACCTCTCAAAATAAAAAAGGTCTCATTCTATATTTGAAAGTAAAACCAACTTATAGTTTAAAAATAGAAGAGCTAAGATACTACTAAATTATAGGGGAAGTATAAATGATATTCAATATAATAGAAGACAATGTGTAAGTTATTAATCATAATAGTCACTACGTAAGATAATGAACAGGTACAATGAAAAAGAACACTTTAACAATTTTATGTTCAATCAAACCATGTAGCACTAAAACATATTAATGAAAACTTTGTAATGAAGGAGAGTATGGCAGTCATCAGAACTCTCCTTGCAGACCTTCCAGTATAGTGAGGAGAGCTCTAGCTGCAGGGCTTGGAATCTATCACTGTGGGAGGCTCCGGCACCCACGGGCTGCTCCCATGGGCACACCAATTTTTGGAGACAAGAGATTCCTCTGACTGAAACTTCAGCCTGGAGACTCCTCAATGACTTTCCAAGCATCCTTGGACTCTGTGACAGTCTAAAATGCTCCCACCCACCTTCTCTCCCTCCACCTCCTCCACTCCGGGTCAGACTTGCATTGTACCTAATGACTCTCCCAACCTTCTCTGGCTCCCTCCCCATATTGTCTCCCTAGCATTTCTTTAAGAAACCCTTGCATAGTTAATCTAGTCTTGGCATAACCCAGACCACCTGGAGAAGGTGACAATATGATACATTTGTGGTGAGAGATGCACTTTATCAGAATATGAGGTACCTCAGCCAGTTCAGGTAGCAGGCATGCTAGGACTTTAACATTTCAGACATGGCAGAAGGAAGTCCGAATTAGACTTAATAATATTATGACTTCTCAAGGTGGGTAGATCCCAGGAGAAAATGTGGATCTCTTTTTGGCAGAATTCAGCACTTTGAGAAGATTCCAGATAGGGCCTCAAATGCAGGAAGCATTAACAGCAGAGAGAAACCAGCGGTCCATAATTGTGGTTGACTCATCTTTCATCTAGTGCTGAGAGTTCTGGAGGCAGGATCAAGCTTTCCCAGTCAACAGTGATAGTCAAGGTGGAGTTTGAGATGCAGTGCTGATGGAAATTGCGACCAGAAATGGACAAAGCAGTTCTATGGCATCAGTCAGTGTAGATCTCATGGTAGGAAAACAAAGACCTATGAGCCCCCTGCCCCCTTCCAACCACCACAAATAATCAATTAGGGGCAACGGCACTCATCACAAACTCCTCATACTTGTAGTACTAAGACCCTTAATGTAATTCTGCTTCGTCAGGATTACCTCAAACGTAGTGGTGATTCTTAGTGGGGGAAAGGAAGGGACTGACAACATCAACATGATAAAATGAATTAATGAAAATAATCCAATTATTCAGGCCATTTAAAAATTTTAATTGCAGTATAGTTAACACAGTGTTAAATTAGTTTCAGGTGTACAATATAGTGATTCAACACATCTATACATTACTCAGTTCTCATCAAGATAAGCGTACAAGTTAATCCCCTTCACCTATTTCACCCATCCCTTCTGATAACCACCAGTTTGTTCTCTATAGTTAAGAGTCTAGTGATTGGTTGGTCTCTTTCTGGTTTGCCTCTTTTACCATATTGAGTGAAATCTTACAGTATGTGTCTTTCTCTGACTGGCTTATTTTGTTTGGCATTATATTCTCTAGATCTATCCATGTTGTTGCAACAGGCAAGATTTCATTCTTTTTTAATGGCTAAATAATATTCCGTTCTGTATATATGCCACATCTTTTTTAAATCCAGCTATCTGTTGATGAACACTTGGGCTTCTACCATAGTTTTGCTATTGTAATTAATGCTGCAATTAACATGGGGATGCATATATCCTTTCAAATTAGTGTTTTTCATATTCTTTGGGTAAATGACTGGTAGTGCAATTACTGAATCATATGGTAGTTTTATATTTAACTTTTTGAGGAAACTCCATAGTGTTTTCCAAACTGGCTGTACCACTTTGCATTCCCACCAATAGTGCCAGAGGGTTCCTTTTTTTTCACTTTCTCACTAACACTTGTTGTTTCTTGTATTTTTTATTATAGCCATTCTGACAGGTGTGAGATAACATCTTATTGTGGTTTTGATTTACATTTTCCTGGTAATGAGTGATGTTGATGTTCATGTGTCCCTTAGCCATCTGTATGTCTTCTCTGGAGAAATATCTCTTCATATCTTCTGCCCATTTTTAATGGATTTTTTTGTTTTTTGGTGTTGAGTTGTAAAGATTCCTTATTGTAAAAATCTTGTTATGGCCCTTGTTAGAGAAATGACTGCCTGTTCTCTCTTCTAGGATTATTATGGTTTCAGGTCTCATGTTTAGGTATTACTCCATTTTGAGTTTATTTTTGTGGGTGGTATAAGAAAGTGGTTTAATGTCATTGTTTTGCATGTAGCTCTCCAGTTTTCCATCATTTGTTGAAGAGACTGTCCTTTTGTCATTTCATATTCTTGCTTCCTTTATTGAAGATTAATTGACCATATAATCATGGTTTTGTTTTTATGCTTCCATTCTGTTCTATTGATCTATGTGTCTATTTTTGATTACTGTTCTGATTACTACAGCTTTGTAGTATAATTTGAAATCTGGAATTGTGATATTTCTAGCTTTATTTTTCTTTTTCAAGATTCCTTTGGCCATTCAGGGTCTTTTGTGGTTCCATACAGATTTTAGAATTGTTTGGTCTAGTTCTGTGAAAAATGCTGTTGGTATTTTGATAGAGATTGCATTAAATCTGTAGATTGCTTTAGATAGTATGGACATTTTTAACAATATTTGTTCTCCCAAGTCATGAGTGTGGAATATCCTTCCATTTATTTGTGTCATCTTCACTTTCTTTCATCAAGGCTTTATAGTTTTGAGAGTATTGGTGTTTCACCTCCTTGATTAAGTTTATTCCCAGGTATTTTATTGTTTTGCAATTGTAAATGAGATTGTTTTCTTAATTTCTCTTCCTACTGCTTCATTATTATTGTATAGAAATGCAATGATTTTCTATGCATTGGTTTCGTACCCTCCAACTTTACTGAATTCATTTATTGGTTCCTGTAGTCTTTGGTGGAATCTTTAGGGTTTTCTATATATAATATTATATTACCTGCAAATAGTGAAAGATTTACTTCTTCTTTTCTTCTTCTTCTTCTCCTCCTCCTCCTCCTCCTCCTCCTCCTCCTCCTCCTCCTCCTCCTTCTTCTTCTTCTTCTTCTTCTTCTTCTTCTTCTTTTTACCAATATGGATGCCTTTTATTTCTTTTTCTTCTCTGACTGTTGCAGCTAGAACTCGCAGTACTATGTTGAATAAAAATGATGAGAGTGGATATCCCTGTCTTTTCCCTTATCACAGGGGAAAATCTCTTAGTTTTTTGCCATTGAGTGAGATGTTAGCTTTGGGTTTTCATATATGGCTGTTATTATGTTGAGGTATATTTCCTCTAAACCTACTTTGTTGAAGTCTTTTATCATGAATGGTTGTTGTACTTTGTCAAACGCTTTTCCTGCATCTACTGAAATGATCATATATTTTTTTATCCTTTCTCTTATTGATGTGATATGTCATGTTGATTGATTTACAAATATTGAACCACTCTTACATTCTGGGAATAAATCCCACTTGATCATGGTGAATATTTTTTTTTTAATGTATTGTTGGATTCAGTTTGCTAATTTTTTTTTGAGGATTTTGTATCAGAGGTATTGCTCTGTAGTTCTCTGTTTTTCATAGTGTCTTTATCTGATTTTGGTATCAGGGTAATGCTGGCCTCATAGAATGAATTTAGAAGTTTTCTTTCCTCTTCTACTTTTTGGAATAGTTTGAGAGGAATCAGTGTTAACTCTTCTTTAAATGTTTGGTAGAAATCCCCTGAGAAGTCATCTGGTCCTGGATTTTCGTTAGTTGGGAGTTTTTTGATTACTTATTTAATTTCATTGTTGGTAGTTGGTCTGTTGCAATTTTCTATTTCTTCCTGATTCAGTTTTGGGAGGTTATATCCTTCTAAAGAATTCACTCATTTCTTCTATGTTGTCCAGTTTGTTGGCATATAATTTTTCATAGTCTTTCAATCTCTGTGTTAGTTTTCATTTCTCTTCTTTCATTTGTGATTTTGTTTATTTAAGTTCATTCTCTCTCTCTCTTTTTTGATGAGTTTGGCTTAAGATTTATCAATTTTATTGATCATTTCAAAGAACTAGATCTTGATTTCACTGATCTGTTCTGTTTGGTTATTTTGTTTTGTTTTTGTCTGTTTGTTTGTTTTTAGTTTATATTTCAATTATTTCTACTCTAATCTTTATTATTTCCTTACTTCTATTGGTTTGAGCTTTTGTTTGTTCTCCACCTCATTTAGGTATGAGGTTAAGTTGTTTATTTGAGGTTTTTCTTGTTTCTTGAGGTAGGCCTATATTGTTAAAAACTTCCCTCTTAGAACAGCTTTTGCTGCATCCCAAAGATTTGGGACTGTTATATTTTTATTTTCATTTATCTTCATGTATTTTTTTCCTCCCAAATATGTTTATTTTTTCAGTGTTACAAGATTAATTGTTCATGCACCACACCCAGTGCTCCATGCAATATGTGCCCTCCTCAATACCAACACCAGGCTCGCCCAACTCCCCAGCACCCCCTCCAAAATCCTCAGTTTGTTGCTCAGAGTCCACAGTCTCTCATGGTTCATCTTCCCCTCTGATGTCCCCCCCATTCCCCTTTCCCTTCCTTCTCACAATGCCCTCCATGTTTTTCCTTATGCTCCACCCATAAGTGAGACCATAAGATAATTGGCTCTCTCCACTTGACTTATTTCACTCCACATAATCTTTTCCAGTCCCGTCCATGTTGATACAAAAGTTGGATATTCGTCCTTTGTAATGGAGGCATAATATTCCATTGTATATATGTACCATATCTTCTTTTTTTTTTTTTTTTTTTTTTT